>JAQGCS010001698.1:0-12716 GCA_034702105.1 Fuscozetes fuscipes | reverse complement strand
ATTCAGCTTGCCAAAATATTAATAGACATGCAACTTTCAAGTTGCTATCGAATTGACACTTTAAGTACCTTAATAGTTAGTTCAATTAGAGATTAGGCATTACTTGGAATAATTTTTTATCATTTGTGGTCTTAATTGCAGACAAATTAAATTTTGAACTTGAAAATTTATTTCCAATTAAGCAATTAACTTTAATTAATTTTTATTGTTTTTATATGTTATCTATATAGATTTCGATTATAGTGCAAAATTGGTATTTAAGAGCATTTTGATGTAGTAATGAGGCTATGAGTAGGCTATGAGTAGAGCACATCTAATGTCTCGTTTATCCGTTTGACCTCCAAATCGAAACCCAACTTATATTTCGGCAGAATTTCGGCGCAAACCAATCGATGGCAAAGTGGCAAATGTGGGCAAATGGGGAAAGTGCGCACTTATTCCCAAAACCAGAGTGACTGTCACTAACATATTCTTATCCCTCTCTCATAAGATGCCATACTATTGATACAAAATGTAATCAATGGGCTTAAGTAGATGTTTGTGTTTAGAGAATAAAAATTAACCCCATTTAAATATTAATTATGAATGCCTTTTGGCTTCTCAAGCAACTGACCTCGAATCAAAGTTATAGTTAAATTGATCAAGCGTATCTCATTGCGACTAGTATTGTAAACAATCACATTTTGTCCAATTAATATCTTTTTTATTTATATTCATTGAAAGTATTTGAGGGAAAGTGAATAACAAATCAAAATGTTTGACATCATTACAAATACCTATATTAAAGAATGCCATTAGTCTCATACCGAGGCTCTGCCAGTGGAGCCAGACTTATGTAAGTATCAAACTTGCCAAGTACATCTATTCTAGTCTAAATTCATTTAATATAAACAATATTTTTATCTCATTATGTTTGAAAACATTGATAAATAATTCTATAATTGCTATGAATATTATGATCTAATTTATGACAATTGTATCAATACTTCAATAGTTTTCATTCTTTTATAATCTGATGTTTTGTTCTAAAAAATTCTGTCGTCAATCAAAATAAGAGCAAGTTATTATAAAAACATGGCTAGGTAAATTTTGAATAGATTGCAGGAATTTATTATCTATTTTAAGTGAAAGATACAAGTTATTCTATAAGTTAAATTTATTATTCCTGAAGGGTTTGGTATTTTACACCAGTCCACATTGAGGTCAGGTTACTTTTAAGGTCACTCATTTTGAGTTTCAATTTATCACTGCTAAGAACAAGGGACTTTATTCTTAAGAATAACCTCGAATTTTTGATTAAATTGTCAATTGAGCATTTCATTCTATTCTCCTAGGCAAACTTTATAATTTTTTCAATTAAATCAGGTTCGGGATATTTTTATGATAACTTGCTCTTTTCGCAATAAATGAGAAACTATTTTGACTAAATATGGTACATTTTAACCATTTTTAATTGTTATTTGATTTTTAATATTAATACTGACCAGGTGGATATAGTTTATTGCATGATATTTCAAGAATTTTCCTATTTGGTGTCTTACAAAAAAATGAGTGCGGATGCATTGCGGATCTTTTATATGGACATGTTTAGTTATATTTTGGCCTACTATGGAAAATTTGAAAAATTACGTACAAGAATATACGTTTCTGACCGCTTACCCACTTAAGTCGGGTCCGATTTGCCTCAAATCGGAGTTCTCCTCAGGACCAAAAACTAGGGGGTATTTGGGCTACACCCCCTTTCGCACCCCTAATGTAATTTTTTCACTAATGTAGTCATTTTTCTTATGAACTAACAAATAAAAATGTACTATGTCAAATTCTGTAGTGTTCAATCCTGTTTTTATGATATACAAGTACAGTTTATAATAATAATATTTTATTTGTCTAAACTCCAAAGTTAAGCATTTATGGAAAATATATCAAAATTTTCCTACTAGTGTGTGGGAGCATGCACATATTTTGAAGTGGTTTTGCTTGTCTTTACAAATGTCTTGCTCACTCTTTTTCTTTCTGCAATTCAGCTTTAAATTAAACATTAGTTATAAATTATATATTGACTCCATTTTAAATGTTTGAATTTTGGTCGAAAATGACATATTTTGGAAAATTTTAAGCCTTAAAACATATTATAAATCAAATAGTATAATTTAGATTAAAGTTTAATCATTAAACTATATGTTTAAATAAATTTAATTATTTATATGGGTGTGTTGAATATTCTAGTCATTATTTTTAATCAGTCATATGAATAAAATGAACTTGTTATTTGATTAAAAGCTTTGGTGTGAGTCCTCGAGAATTTTTGCGAATCCATACATATGGAGAGGTCAACAAAAATCCAATATATGGCTCAATAATTGTAATAATAGCGATTGTCTTGGTGACAGCCTTTTTGCTCTTAGCACCCGATTCTGTGCAACCGACCGCTTCATATATTGCATTCCTTTTACTTCTATTATTGCCATTAATTTTCATTCTGGTTATTCTCTGCAATCATTTGAAGAAAAAGTATTTAACGCAACAAAGCATTCAAAACAACGAAAGAGTTGACAACGAAACTTGTGATGTCCGACAGAGTCGCCTGAGCTCCACCTCAACCATTCAGTCCCAAGACAAGCATAAACTATCCATAAGTTCGGCACCGTCGGCAATCTATGCAATAACGTCCGACAATGGTAGGAAAAGGTCATCATCTCCCTCAATTTAGAAAGCAATCACTCATTTTTATTCTTGAATATAATTTATTTTATTTGGATATTTGTTTTCATCGAGTTATTGATTAATAATTAATTGCCAAGATAAGAAACATTGAGCAAATTTTCAATAGGAAGTCTTATTTATTATGACTGGCCGCAAATTTATAACTATTAGTTTAGAATGATCATTTTTTATTAAGAATTTCCCGATTATACCGAAAGTTAGCCATTTTTGGCTACTTTTTTCAAATTTGCTCAAAAATAACACCATTTAAGACAAATCAAATTTATTCATTATAAATCATTTTGAGTAAAAACCATCTAGATGGGAAATAATTATTTGTACATCATGCAAATGCTTTACCCCATTATATTGTGAACATCTGTGTAATTAATAACAATTAATACCTCGTTAACTATACTTCTTTGAATGTAATTGTGGTTAAAAAAATTAATGATTAATAACATAATTATAAAATTTACTCAATTATCACAATTAACAAAATATAAACTAAACTTAATCAAGGTGAAAGCAGGCCCGAATAATTATTTGAGATGGGTTATTTGTTTCGAGGCTTTTAAACATGATTTTGAAACATTAAATATACTTGTGATTAACTTTGATCTTGTTGTTTGCAATCAATTTACACTTATTTTCCCTTAAGAACAACAAGGTTGATATAAAATTTATAAATGGTTATTTGACACGAATAGAACTTGATAAAATATACGTAAATTTTTCGTAATCAAGTTTTGTTAGTCTAATTGGAAAAATTGCCACAAATAGTGTTTGCTCTTAAAAGAAAATAAGTTAATCTCGTTTAATTTTAATATAATATTGTGTAATAATAGCCAATTTTAAGCTATGGTGTGATCTTACTCAAATTGACCTTCCAATATTTAAATTGATGATCTTTGAGAACTCTCTAATTTTCTTCCAATTTTCTCTATGTATACAAAGAGTTAAATTTATGAAAGAATTATATGTTTATCCATGAATTGAAATATTAATGATGACAAACATCTATGACAATCAATAAACAGTGAATTAAAGTATGAATTTCTATCATTTAATTGAATCGGAAATAATCTTTTATTCTTCGGATTTGAAATTCCTTTTGTAAAGCCTTTGAGAAAATATCGATTTTTAGGTCAAAAACGATTCTGATGTGAATTCTTGGAAAGTCTGATCTCTTGGATGAGGGCTCCATCTCTAGAGCTCTTGGTATCGATCGGTCGCAACGACTCTGTGCTCTCAATTCTGGTATATTATGTTTTAGTGGAATATTTTGACAAACAATTAATTTTGTTGACAAACAAATTCAAAAATGTTAGACAAATGAACTACAATTCAATTGATTACAAAAACATTGTTTAGAGTGAAAATGTTTTCGGCCTTCAATTATCGTAATGTTATCGTAGGAAGTGTTGCCGTCGCGTCTTACCGAGATTATTGTAACCGTAATGGTGTCACATATATGTGAGTCATATTTTATTACAATTGTATTTATTCTAGTCATTAGTTAAATATTGAGAATATGTTCTAGAATAAATAATATTGTGCAGGTTATTCTTATATTGAAGCATCCAGTTATTTATTTTAGAATTAGATTATCTGATATTCTCATAGAATAATTTGTAAACAAGCTAATCCATACCCTGGGGACTGCGCCTATACTATCAGGGTTGATTTATACGAGAAAGGAATGAGTGAAAAAATTTCAAAATTCTTATACAAGTAATTGAAAGTGGATTTTGTCAAATAGGACGAGTGGTGGCACACGACATGCTCATAGAAATAGTGATCGTTCCAATGGTCTATTATATTTTATGGTGACTCTTTGCTTCATGCTATTCATACTTCTTATGATCCCGAGCCTCATTGAGCCACCGGTGCTATACATCGGTGTTGTTTTCTCACTCTTATCATTAATTTTCATCATTGGTTTCATAAATTCCTATTTGAAGAGCAAAAGAAGCCATACATCTAATAGTAGTGTAGAAGTGGACAGACGTTTATCTAATGATTCCAATAACTTTTCAAATCTCATAAGATATGATGTAAGCGATGAACAGCATAATAATGGATCACAAATGTTGGTATTGTCATCTGATTTGCCCCCCAAATATGAATTGCCTCCCAGTTATTCACAAACTATATATTCAATAAATATTTAATTAAAACAATTTGAATACCAGTGCTGTCACACATTGATTGGCAATCAGTGCCCACATATTATACACTATAATAATATTCGACAAATATTTAAATTAGAAATAAATGAATGAGTGATCATTCAAATGGTACGAATGTAGACCCAATCGATATGAATCTAATTTCATATGCGATTCCAAGCCATAGGTCTTTTGTATCGATCGCACCGAATGACGCCAAACATGACACAAATGTGTGGCAGACAAGGGGTGGTCAAGAGATATAGTCCAAGTATCCTCTAGTCTTTCAGCTCTGACCGACCCCGCCCAGCAATTTACCGTACTCACCCTTTTGTCTTGCTGGTCCTGGGGATCCCATTCCACTGGACGAAATTTTCCGAGCTATACCTCCTTAAGGTGATGAACCTTGGCCATTCTCTCGTTTATGTCTTTTCTTATTCAAATTTTACCAATTTTTATACTCTTTCTCAAAATTACAATAAATAAAAATGTTTTAAACTAGTGATTGAGGCAAGAGTCTAATTCTCCAGCAGACACTCGACATCATATCCAGCAACTTATTAGTTAAAGATGAAGCGAAAAGGATTAATCCATGAGTTTTGCGAGTATTTAAATTTAATTCTGAACCAATTTAGGGTTGAAATTGTCATTCCTATTGGCTCTTCCTACTTGATATGATGGCCCCTGGCCACTCAGACAACATTCTAAATGTTTTGAGCTCTCCAAAAGAATAAAAGATTATTCTACTTCATGTGTGACCTTCGGCATTTCATATTCTATTATGATTTGAATTATTTTACTCCCGATTATTTTCTTTCTATTTCAATTCAATTTCATATTTTTTGACCATGTTATTCTGACATTTTTATCAATTCTGTTATGAACAAAACCTATTGATACTTATTAATTAATTATAGCTTTAAATACACATGAATAATTTTTTATGGAAGAGCAAAGTGTACTGGCTAAAACTTGACCATTCATGAGACACGTGATAAAAAGAATAAGTAAACTATTGCTAAATGATTAAACTGATATAATGCGAAATTGCATCAATTTCATTTCATACAAAAGCTTAAAATGAAGGTTATTCTTATCGCTGCATAAATTATGGAAGTACAATTTTCAACCTTCTATTTTCGAAGTCCGTACAGGGCTTATGAATTTCCTCGTGGGAATTTTTGAATGCTATCAAAATAAGAGAAATATGTGAAGATAGTTCTCCTTGGATACCCTTTATAATCATATAGATTGTTTTATACATTTAGGGCAAATGTGTGTGACAAGGACAGTTGTCTTTATTTAAAATGAAAAGGAATTTCTAATCATACTTTGCCTATAGGGCATTGGTCGCATGCTCAACTAATTCAATGCATTTGATAGAATAAAAGTATGCTTGACCCTATATAAGTAATTTTTGAATGGCCTTAAATAACCATGTAAAAGTGATATATGCATCTTTTTAGTAGGGATCATATTCATTCTAACAGTTTATAATTTTTGAATAGATTATTATCTGAAGAAAGATATAAAATTGAAGTGCCTTGGTAGAAAGATTCAAAGTCCATTTTTTGTCCTATAAGAAAGATAACTGGACCATGACAATACATAAGTCTGTGTTTAGAACGGCGAACAAAAAGTGGCCACAAACTTGCCACAATTCTTGTCATTTTTTTGCGCAGGGACTTTTACATGTACATGTACTTGTTATAACTCATAAGTAACAAATGTAACATGATGAATTTGCATCTGTGTGGGTGTGAATGTAGAGAGAGAGAGAGAGAGAGAGAGAGAGAGAGAGAGAGAGAGAGAGAGAGAGAGAGAGAGAGAGCATAAGTTTTACTAAACAATCATTTGTTTATAAATGAGTAATAGAGTGTTTGAATGTTAAAGTTAAGCTAGCAAATGGTCATGTAAACTTTAATCTGATTCCTTTTTCGATTATTGTGGCTTGATTTTATCCTTTGGCTTAGAACATAGAACAGGGTTGAACAGAGCTAGAAAGGACTCTTAATACATTTGATTTAAATATGGTTTTCCTTTTGTAATACGACTGTAGTGCGCGATGAAAAAGGTTACAAACATAAAATGTTTTATTCAATAACTCATTGAAATTCATTGTTCTAAACCTGAACAATGAGCGAACAGTATTATTTGTGAATGCTCTTTCATGCTTGACCATAATAGTCTGCCTAACACTGGGTGTCACATAAAACAAGAGCTAAAGTATGATGTCCCTTTTTGTTCAAATCTAAGAGTAATGTTTGATAGACTATATTTTCGTTACGTCTGTATCTGAATTGTAATCGTTTTGTTACTTACAATTAGTTTCTATAATATTGTTTTGTTTGTCACTAAGAAAACAATAGTTTCGGTATAGAAATCAATAGGAATTTCATTTTCACATGTAATCCATGGAATGCTCCGATTTATCGATCGCTATACTGACGACAAATTCTGAGCCAAACAGCGAATCGACTCATGAAAGACGTGTTTCTCTTCTGTTATTTAAAATAGTTTTTGACATTTATATTGAAATTTTGGGCAAATATTGTGTATATAAAATGATTTGAAGGACCTTGGAGAGCGAAAAGATGCCAGTTCTCTTCTACAGAGGAGGCACTTCTGGGGCTGCTCAATTGTATGTATAAACATTTTATCATACTCATTTGCTCAGAATATTCTTGCATTTGGGTTTCACACTTACTTGACGTCAATTCTAATTAGAAATTAAATTTTCGTAATAGATTTGGTTCGCCTAACTTTTTAAGTTTGCATGGTAATGAGAGAAAAACCGACTGGATTGTCATAGGGTCGATTGTGTTGATATTCACAATTGTGTTACTTTTCATTTCGCCAAGTTCAGTTCAACCGCGCGCTTCTCATATCGGATACGGTTTAAGTGCATTGTTATTCTTGCTCTTAATTAAAGTGCTTTGTTGTTATTTAATGAAAAAGTACCGCATTTCTAATCCATTGATCGCATCGGAGGAACAGACTTATAACCAAATCAATAATATTTACTCAATTGAAGAGGTTTACAGACAACGCACTAATGGCTCACAATTATCGTTAACCACATCTGAAATTTCAATGCCTCCGAAGTACGAAATGCCACCTAGCTACTCGCAGGCTGTATCCACCATAACACTCAATGGCTGAATATTGAATTTCTCTGCTTTTCACAGTATTTTGCTGTTGACTTTTGTATTTCCAGAAAATGAATTTTACTTGACATCACTTTCTAGAACCACAGCATGACTGTCCTCAAGGGAGTGACTCTACCATTTCGAGCAAAATGTACCATTTATGTTTTACTAAATGTATAGTCATTTGATGAGATGCCCAGTGATGTAAAATTCATTTTCTGGAAATACAAAAGTCAAAAGCAAAATACTGTAAGAATATTGTTTATTCAAAATAATTTCAACTTTCTACATTTTTTTATTAACAATAAATAGATGTAGTGCTATTACGAAAATATAATATTTTGCCTTAACACTTTCTATCATAATATTCTATCAAATAATTATTCTTTCAACTAAATAAAAAATTAATTTTTTATCCGAATCATTCGAATTAAATTCAAAATCATTGTATTTAAAGCAGGGATAACTAGGAGATGGTGTATGGCCCACCTGAGATTACGAACTCAAATATACCCTCTTCCCTCAAAATTTGAGACATGGGATAGTTTTTGCCTCCCATTCCTGCATTCCCTGAGTTTGTGCACAAAAAAATGGTGCAAAAAATATCTGCCCTTGATCAGTCCTTCGGGAAACGCGCAATCAATCAATTTTAGTGTTGATTACAAAATAAAGTGCTTTCCATTAGTTTATTTGAGTTCAGTTGAGCTTCTTTTGGATGTCTTTTGAACCCCTTAACAACCAAATAACATATTTGCAAACCATAACAACAGCAGTACAGCCAAAGCAGGCGATCCATGCGAACAGAAATAACCATAAGTGACACTCAAATTCGAGCTGACCTTTGACTTCACCGCAATAGGGAATTGTGAGGTAGAGCTCAAACATTGACACCACATATGAAAAGATTTGCAGCGAAACTATAAAAGTAAAGAGAAAAATGGCCACAACTTTGCAGAACTCGCGCTCTGGGTCTTTATAGCTGTTAATCCATTGGCGTATACTCGTGGGAAGTATTTCTCTCTGGTCAGGCACTCGAGGATAATTCCAGTAGTTGTAGTAAAACTCCTGTCGGTAATGGACCTCGTACTCTTCCTGATAGCTGTGGTCATAACTTAATGGATTACTATCGCTGTCGGAGTCATCACTGTTAAAAAAGTGTTCTAGCAAACACTCTTTTGATTCACTCCGAGCATTTAAGTCTTGTCGTCCGGGACTTAGCATCACTTATAATCAGTGGAAAGTGCTGTCAAACTATCGATGGTTAAGACCTAACGTATGGCTCTCTTCAAATCAAATGACAGCAAACTTTTTCTTGTGTTTAAGTGATAACAAATATGTCCTCATTCATCAACTAGGTATTGATTTTGGAAATGGCAAAATCGATTTCAACAACAATTTGTTATTTCAAGAGTAAAATGTTGTCATAGAAATCATTTCAATCAATTACTCGACACTTGTCTACAAAATACAAATCAAATCCAAATGTCGATCGATTTTTTTGCGAACAACTAAATGTAATCTTAATTCTAATAAGACATGAGTTGATCCATCAACGCGTCACCTACTGGTCTCCTCAAGAGACTATAGGCAGGGTTGTGGAAGGGGTATAGCCCAAATACCCCATAGTCCTTGATTTTTGGCGACCCCCTCTCGCCGGAAGGCGAACTTTTTGACCTCACTCCTTGATTTTCCGCAGAAGGAAACCCCCTTACTTTTTAGCGTGAGGGGCCCTCTAAAATCCGTCTACACCCCTAACTGTTGCCATTTATCCCCGCTTTACTCCGAAAATTATCAGAGCTTCGCGCAAATACCTGCACCGCGTATAATATAAACTATTTTAAGAACTGTAACTTTTTTATTTAAAATTTAAAGCAGTGCTTATATTTTATAAAGTGGTTAATAATATTTGAATCAATATTTAAGGCTCTCTTCACAAATCTATGAGACCTGTAATGTCGTCTCAAAGCTCTTTTTAAAATGCGTTTGTTTCAGATGTTCTTACAAATTGTAAAATTTTAATTAAGAGCTAAATAAAAGTTTATATTGATTACAAAAGTAGGGTGGGTGGGTGGCACTTGCCATGTATCCTCGCTTTGCTCGGAAAAATACCAGAGCTGGCAAGGGCGCGCGAAGCGCGCCCTGTCAGCCAAGGGATTGCGCGAAAGTAGTACCAGTGTCTTAAGCCCGGAGCGAAGCGGAGGGCATTTCATTTTACACAAACTTTATTTGAAATTCACTTTATTTGAAATTCCAGGAAATTTCTTATTATAAGTATTTGAGTGAAATGGATTTGCAAGATTCAATTTTATTTTCATTATTTTCAAATTAATAGTAAATAATTTTGATTTAAAAATGCGATAATATGTCAATCAATATATCAATTTATAAAATACTAATTGAAAAGTGTTTTCAATTGGTTTCTCTTAGTTTGTAGAAAAGCATATAAGCGTTTCGAGAGACCACCCGATCCCTGTCCACGGGCTCGACGTGAGTGTCATCAAAAGAGCGCCACTCTATTAATATATGAAAACAAATTTGAATTAAATACAAATTTTATGATTTAATTATCTTCAAAACAGACCAATATTTTTGTAACCATTGCTTGTCTTTGCAAATGCGGTGTAATGGCCACCAAAAAGGCCGCCGAAGTGGTTGACCACACCATACAAATCATAAGTCGGGTGAAAATCGGGGTTATTGTCAGTTCGGACGTAATAACGACTCATATCAAGTCCTTCGATGGGATATCGAACCATAGAATCGATTTTCTCTCTCCAAAGAATGTTCCGGAAACTAAACCTTTTCAGTTGAATGACCAGAAAGTGAGGCAAACGCCATAATGTTATCTGTTTGATGGCTTCGCGCGACTCTTTGCACGTCGGACAGAACCTATCAGTACATCACTTAAACATTGCGTCAAAACACATAAGCATACGAACCAAGGGTTGTCTGCAGTCAACACCTCTTGTTTTGTATGCAATTGGAGACAATCCTCCAAATCAATGGTTTCGCTGTTTTGATTCGTTGAATAGTCGTAATCCGTGTCGTGTTTAATACCGATTCTGGGCTCGACTTCAACATAAGGGTTGCCATGGGAACCCAAGTTCTTTGAGTTATTCCAATCCATTGCAATGTAATAATTAGTAATATTCAACGGAATATCGAATCTGTTGTCGGCCTTCTCTTTAGGATCAGGTCCTATGATTTCCTCGTCATCCAATTTATTTAAGTCGCGATATTCTCTCAGTACAAATGGGGGCGGAATAGGAAACTCATTTAAATTAAGGGGTAATTTATCTTTAAGTTGAACTGAATGGCACGCATATGAGTAGACAATTGCAGACAGATTGCGATAGGTCAACTCTGATTTGGCCACAGTTATGATGAAGGGTACGGCTATTGGTTCGGGTCTATAAACGCAGTCTTTTCGATGAACAGTCCAGTGTTCTGTTTGACAGACTCTAAGATATGTCACCAATTAATATATGACTGAATTAATGAGAGGACAGTTAGGACTTACTTATCACAATAGGCCACGCGATGGCATTTCGTGCAACTTTTGAGCTCTACGTTATCCCAACCGCTGTTTTTATCACATTTCGCACAGTTATCACTTTTGGGCGGTTGAGTCAAACGCTAGAATTATTAAGATTTAAAATTAGAACTTTAAAGAAAGAACAAGAGTGATAATAATAGTAACCTGCACAACAATAAATTCTAACACTTCGTCATTATTTTTGACGGCCATTAACTCGAATATAAGTAAGTATTTTCCGGTTTCCGGTTTGTTAAGCGTCCACTTCGGCTGAAGAAACTTTTCGACCAAACCGTTGTTATTCGACTGAACACATCTCAACTAAATTGAAGACTTATTTATCAAAACAATAATTAATTTAAAGCCAAATGACATACACTCGAAGTCTTGACTCCAGTGGCGGTAGAGATCTCTTCCAACAAATTCTGGACAATTGAATCTTTGGCTAATTTAATGGTATACTTCTTCGGCCTCGAGGATGACATTCCATTTGAGTCACGTTTGAAGAAATAGACCTCATATTCGAGTTTAGGTTTTGGGAGAGGAAGGGATAGGTATACGAAAGGGTCAAACGTTACCGAAACCTAAATGAAAATTTAAACTTAAAAAAATAAAAGCACAGAATTTATTACTTTTCCGCAAACGGGACACACGAGTCGGGACTTATACTGGCCATAGAAGAGCTGAGTGACTATAGAGTTGTTCAAAAGGCCATATCTATGCCACGACTCGTCGGCTAATATCTGGTCATCAATGGACTCATTAGTTTGTTCGTCATTTTCTTCCTTAATGACGGGTCGTTCGCGGATACGGTTCAAGTCTTCGTGGAGTGCATCTAAGAGGTAGGTGCAGAACTCCTGCGCGTCCTGTTGCAGATAACTAGAAAATGTGGCAGACTTTTCACCCATCCTTTCTTTGAGCTTATGGGGTGCTATGGAGCGGTCTGTTCCCGCCCACAATTGATCCAATACTTCGGAGAACGTCTGAGCGATGAGACCACCGGAGCCAAAAGGGTTGGTTCGGTTGACATCAGCCACATATTCACCAGCTTTTCACAAAACAAATTTGAACAATTTTGAACAATTTTGAATCTCATCACAAAAAATCGAAACTTACAAATGAAATAATCACGAAAGGGGTCGGTATTTGAGAGGCACT
>JAQGCS010001697.1:0-12719 GCA_034702105.1 Fuscozetes fuscipes | reverse complement strand
GGCGGGTGGGCGGGTAGAACGATAAAACTATATACTACATTCTTACTTTGTAAATGTAGTGAAAAATAATTGCTTTAAAGAAGATGAAACTTAGCCACAGTAATTCTGTTCAATCATCTGTCTATAGCAGAGATGCAGTTAGTCCTCAGTTTCATGCGGATTAGGGGGTGGTTTTTGGTCTTGGATGTCAGGCGAGGAATCAGGAGGTGAATTCGCCACTTTGAATCACCATCTTGCTTTTCGCTTAATATGCGTTAGAATTGGCTAAATCCATGTGAACCCAGCTAAATAAGCGTAAATTACCGTTAAATCTGCTTAAGTCAGGATTTCTCGATTCCATGGGGTATTTCAGTCTTATCCCCTTCGATAAGCCTGATCTATAGTGTCTAGGTTGAGTCATATTCTTCATTATAATATTCAAGAGCAGGAACTTTTATTTACTCTACTGAATATAAAACAGTTTAAACTAAACTTGGTCGCCAAACGGATTCAATATGATTTCAACCAAATGAATGGCACCATTTGACCGCAAACAATTTAATAGAGTTCCACTAATTTTACTGTTTTAGATCAGGGATGCCCAAGGAGGGGGGTTGCTTGCTGACCCCCCTAGAGTCGAAAAATTAGGCAAAACCCTCCTAGAAATTTTTCGAAAATTTTACATTACAGGTATACCCCCGGCTCGTATTTTGGAAAAAAAGCTCAAAGGGGGACACGTTGTGTTTTGCTGAGCGAAGGGAGGCTGCAAATTTTTTACCTTGGTCCCCCTTTGAGTTTTTTGTGGTTTGTATTTGCATTTTTGTTTGGCGGCAAATTTGATAAACCCCCTAGACCCCTCCTAGAAAAGTTTTGAAAAACCTCTACCCTAGACCGCCTTCTTAGAGTCGAAAAGCTTGGGCATCCCTGGTTTAATATTTGAGTCGCTAAAATAGCATATAAAATATTTGTTAAAATAATAAGTTTTGTTCAGAGAAGTAATACAACATTTTAGTAAATGATTTCATTCATTGAATTTTGTTGTGAGACTCAAATAATGTGCAAAAAAATTAAACAATTGAGACAATGAGACAAAAGTGTGTTTTTTGTAATTTGAGTTCTAATTTGAAAAGCTATGAAATTTTATTGTGAAAAATGACTTAAATGATTGACTGACTGTTCATATGTTATACGAGGCCTCAATTATAGAGCATTATTGAAATACAATTGAAGAGATGTGTCCAACACAGAGTCAAACAACAAGTAGAGCTAATATCGAGCACAAGTGTTACATATCGTCTATTAAGGGATTGCAAATGTGTGCGACACTTTCTGCACAATATGAGTCAAGTCAAGTGGCATTATTTCAGCTGTTGTGCCAAAAGTGCCAAAATTAATGCTGTTCTCTAATGACTCACGTAATGTGCTTTTTGCCCGATTGGCAGAGCTCTCGATAAATCAATACACAGAATATTTGTTACTTTCTGTATATTTAATTTGAACGTCATATACAATATTATATGGTTTGAGTCACTCCACTTAATTCTTCATCTCTGGACATCTGTGTCTCCCTTCATATGTGTTCACATCTCTGTATGCATATAATCCATAGCACAACTCAATTGGTCTGTTCAGCACATGTGTAACAATAATTGTTTTTGAGGACAAATTCACGAATAAAAAGGATTAAATGCTTTAATAATATTTGTTAATAAGACTTATCCGATATTTATCCAAAAAACACAAATCATAGCTCTTTGGTAGTCATCACTCATTTATGACATTTTTATTTGTGATGTTTAATGAGCTGTCATTTGGGGTGAATTCACTTTTCAAGACTTGAATCAACTTTAAAGTAAACGTACAGATAGTGGAGTACCACTGGTAGTGTCATTTATTCAGTGCTTATACAACAAAATGCAAATTAGTTTCCAAGAATCCAATTCTATAGATGTTTGTGAATATGAATAAAATGTCTCGATAGGAGCCAACGACTAAAAGTTGTGCCATTGAGAACCAGGTGGTCCATTTCTAGAACCCAACAACACATAACATGAGTTTTTAGACAGAATACATTGCAGACAGACTTCATAAAAGCGTCAATAGATTTGTGTTGTTTATGAACACCTAAACTCTAAATCATTTTTTGTGGCCATATCTGCCCTGTAAGTGGTCTCCAAACTGTATTTGTTATAATTTGCAGTCAGCAAAGGGTTCTCCTAATACCAAACATATCCAGAGTTCACTTTAATAATCAAAGTGTAGCGCAATATTTGCGTGTTTGGCATCGTTTGGCATCTTTTCGACTCAACCCATTCTCTTCTGTCCTGACTTTAAAAACGATAATTAGTTTTACTGTTCCGACAATAAACAAAAGGAGTCCTTATTTTTGGTCTTCACTCCAATAATCCTTTCAGTCATTTAGCGATTTATATATTGAGACAAAGAAATGACCGAAAATAATGATAGGTTTGTTGCTTGAGAGCACTCAATGCCAATGATAGGGTTGGACATAGATTCTAGTTTATATAAACTCAACTCAAGAACAACACATAAATTGCTGCTCAACTCAACTCCTTTTTGGTCATTCTTTTGGTATAAACGCTATATATTTTCTATTTTGACTAAAATTTCCATTAAATGGGTTGACCAAACTTTTTGTTTTTTCTAATATAGATGACCAAACTTCAAATATTTATCACTTTTCTGATGCAAAGACTTAAGAGAATGTGATAAACTTAGAAGAATAGAGTATTATCATATTTTCACCCAATTTTATTAATTTATTATTAGTTTAATAGATGACAATTCCAAGAATGAGTGAAATCAGACTTCATTCAAATTGCATTATATGGACGAAAATCTAATCCATCAAATATTTTAGACATCGAACGACTTATTTTTTTAAATAAATTTTCTCTTAGAGGGAATCCATTAGTTTTGATTCGTTTGTTGTTAGAGAGGAGACATCAGAAGACATCTGGAATTCATCAGAGATCCTAATTCACGAGAAAACCATTTTTATTATCTGAAAAATCTAGAAAAACGAGTCTATTATTCGGTATTCTATTAAAGTAAAAATGTTTTGTTTTATATTCAAAGTTTTCACTTATTATCTATTTTCCAATAATTTTTTCAATACTTAATACAAACTTATAGTCAAACTTATAATCCTTCTCTTAGTTCAGGAAAATTGAGGAATTATAACGAGGTGAGGACTATAGCAAAGTTACTAGCTATGCTGACTTAATGTACTAGTATTATTCTAGTATGCACTGATAATTAAGTCTTAGTCTCAATTAAAGACTAATATAGTCGTCAAATATATTTAAATTACCGAACGTTTGTTTCTTAGTTTATAATTTGAAATTTTTCTTTGAAATGAATATATTTTCATTTTATTTTTGATATTGAGTTATACCCAGGTCAAACTATTATAGCCAGGGATGCCCAGGGGGTAGACCACTTACCCCTCCCCTAGAGTCGAAAATTTTGGGATTACCCCTTCTAGAATTTTGAAAACATGTTAACATTGCAGGTATACCCCCTCACTGGCAAATTTTTTACCTTGGTTCCCCCTTAGTGTTTTTTTTGTTGTTGAAAATTTGGTGAAAAATCACCCCTTAGAGCCCCGTAGAAAAATTTGTGAAAAAGCACTCCCTAGCCCCCTCACTAGAGCTCCCGAGCTTGGCCATCCCTGATTATAGCGGATGCATTTTTCAGGGATTATAACCAGAGGGGCTATAACTAGGTTATTTTAATCTTACTGTCTATGGAGATGACAAATGGTTTTAACCTTCAGGGACTTTAACCAGCAAGGATGGGCAAGGGAAAAATCTTCGTTGAAGAATATCATGGGCTCCCTTGACTATGATAACTTGTCACAAAAACACTGAGAATCTATGAGCGCTAGATTTTACCATTTTGTCTTCCATTTTGATTTAACTGGATTTAAGCCAAGGATGGCCAAGCTCGGCCGCTCTAGGGAAGGGGCTAGGGGGTAGTTCTAGATGGTTTAGGGGGTGGTCCCTAAGGGGGACCAAGGTAAAAAATTTTCCGCCTCGCTTCGCTGTAAATCGCTTGTAGGGAATACCTGTAATGTTTAAATGTTCCACTCTAGGAGAGGGGTAAGAGATCTACCCCTAAAAAACTCGAAAAATAACCGAAAACGCCTATTTTAGGACAAAATGGGGGATTTTACGAGTGTTTCTCATACTTCCGAACGTTATTTTATCCCATCCCTTATCCAGTTGTTTTGAAATTTTTTGGTCAAAAAACTTCCTATCTCGAAAACCTTGCTCATCCCGACATCTAGATTATAACGAGGGGTAACGAGGGTTATAGAAAAGTTTGACTATAATTCAATATTTGTGACAATACATTCGTAAAAATGATTTTCAAATTGAAAGCATTCTTTAGAAGAGTAAACTAGGGCAAAAACATGTGAGGTTGAAAAGTCCAATAATCTGACATTGGTGATAATTTAGGCGAGATATGGCATTTTAATTGAATTTAAAATTATTTGACCTTAAATTAAAGAATTGCAACCGATTCAAAAAACAAATAAATCATAACTGTCCTAGATTCAAACAAATTGCGCATTCATGTCACAAAGACGAGAGATGTAAGTACATATACTTATGAAAATGCTTTATCAAAAGTGTGATAAATGGTTAAGATAAAGGACAAGTGTTTGTATGTGGTCATTGGCCAGTCAACTTTGTAGTGATCTCATATACAGAGGATATGTTGAAATTTTTACGCATTAATAAGTGATTAGTTTTATGTTATCAGTGTTTAAAACAATCATTTATTCGCAGAGAATCCAAATAATCATTGTTTGTACCAAAACTGGGAACTTATTCTCACAAAGTATTCAATGAATAGTTTTATAGTCACGACATAAACACAGCATTGATTGCACCGATAGATTACGATCTTTGACTACAATATCTCATTATTTGACTAAACTCATACCCAACTCATACTGAACTGAGCCCTTATTTGTGTGGACTCCCACTTTTGTATTTTTTTTGTTTTTGCATACATTTGGATCAGTTATTAAATTTTCTAATCCTGAAAATTCATGTCAAATATGTCTCACTAATGGATGATTATTGACATTTGACCCCTGCATGACATGAACCTGAATGTATGTTCAACTTCATGAAAGCTGGTATGCGTTGAATGGCGAACGAGTCGTTCACTCGATTGAAAGCCGGACTACAAAGCAATGAAAGTATAGAAAACAGCTAACCATCCAAAGCATCCTTGATTATATCTGCCTTTAATTACACACCTCAGTCTCAAATTGAGGGGACATCCATAAGATGAGTGCATATATATAAAAGATATTATTATAGTGCCTCACCTCACGATTTAAATGAACACGTCTCGAGCATCAATTTTACTCATTGAACAGCTTTTTATTGATGCCATTCATACCAAAGCTTAAGACAAATATTCAAATCATTGATCGACTCTTTAATTACACGAAACGACTCGTTTTTCAAAGTTTTAAAAATAATATTTTAATAAATATATCAAACGATTGTAAACATTGAATATATTTGTAATAAAATAGTGGCAATAATTTGATTTGCATCCAAAGGGAGAGACATTAGAATGTATGACATGTAATGCATGAGTCACTGGTGAAGCACATCAATTGGCACTTCTAGTGAGACACCAAAATACGATAGTAAATGTGTTGAGCAAAATATGCTTTCCATTATATAATAGCATTTTAAGGCACAACACAATAGACTATTGGATGCTTCGAGTAATTTGTTGGCTCCGGAATTTCATTTGCGGTTTATGTGCGAGCGGTGTCTCACATCAAAGGTAGATTCAAGTGGGATGTGCCACAATATTCCTTCTATTCATGGTCTCTTTGATATAATTTGGATGGCAGTTATCGAGACAAAAGAGCCGGCAAATCGACTGGCCTTCTGGGACCTTTTGGGCATACGTGCACAGCTGGTATCTCTCTATCATTTCTTCGATACATTCACTAAACTTAACTTATATTTTTGAGAGAGAGAGAGAGAGAGAGAGAGAGAGAGAGAGAGAGAGAGAGAGAGAGAGAGAGAGCTATGGAATTCTAATTTTTCAATCTTAGTGGTATTGTGGACTCAAATTTAAATTTTGCTAAAATATTAGTATAAATCATGAAAGGAAAGCATTTATCAGTTGATGTCTTTTGGAAAGTACTGTAAGTTTTGTTAACATAACGCACGCTCTGCTCTGTTCACAAATATTTATGAAATTACAATTATTGCAATTATTATGAAGTGCCATAACTATAGCCACTACTAAACATGTCTTGCGTGAAATGAAATATGATGTATACAAGACTCTGCTTCAAATCATTGGGCTTTTAATGGCCATTCCCTTTACGCGAAATAATGCTCTTTCTCATCATGCAATTACATAAATAAATCTTATTGTAGTTGTATTTTAACTGTTTGTGCAGTTCTTATGTTCATTGCTGTCAGACTTAGAGGCGATTCGTGACTCGTGATCGACAATATTGTAATCTTGCAATCATTCGTTCACTTTTTGATAGTTCGAGACATTTCCAACTAATTGTTATAATTATTGCAACATTTGATTATTAAATCTTTTTACCCATATATCTACTCAAATGAACTAGCTTTTCCTAATTTTTAAAATTTCACATAGATTGTATTATGGTAATCCCGAACAAATTATCGACATGTTGGTCTTTATAAAATAATGTTCAGGATCAGGGATGCCCAAGGGGGGTATGAGTCTTACCCCCATAAGAGTCGAAAATTTTTACTTTACCCCCCCCCTCGGCCAATTTTTTCGGTTTTTTTGGCGGAAAATTCAAAAAAACTACCCCTTAGCCCCCCCCCCTAGAAAAATTTTCAAAAACTATCCCCTAGACCCCCCCTAGAGCCGAAAAGCTTAGGCACCCCTGGTTCAGGATAGTGTCGGTATACCCGGTATGCAGGGGTAAACCGATATGTCGGTATAGCTCAGTGTATATCATTAAATGTTACCATGATTTTTATTTAAATTTTTATCAATTTTATTAAAATTTGTTGCTCAAAGTAAATAAACTAGGATATAATTATCAGTCTAGCTATAATAAGTCTAAAAGAATTCAAAGTCAAAAATTTGAATGGCCAAGGGGAATTGAATGATTATCCCCCTAGAATTTTTTAAAAATTTAACATCACAGGTATACTCCTCGTATACCCTCGCTGCGAAGCAAAGCGAGGTGGCATTTTTTTTGCATCAACCTTGGCCATCCCTGATTTTAAGTAAATTTAAGAAAATATTTTTGATCATCATGTAGTGTCATGACGACCTGTATGACATGTCGTTATTCGCGGGGGAATGTGGTAATAATAATAATAATTAGAATTTGACAAAAAGTAATAAATGGTTTTCATTCTCTCAAGCTCTTGGTAAATATTGTTGAGCATTAAATGAAATAGAAATGTAGTTAAACGGGTTTTAATTTTTATTATTGTTTATTAAAACAAATCAATAATAAAACACTTTATCTGGAATGTACATGTACATGTATTTCTAATAATTCTAATAATAAGCATGAATACAATTGATTATTTAATAAGCTTGATGATTTACATGGCGCAATAGTTATTCAAATATATTATCAAATTTGTCCTCTTTTGTAGTTTGTTAGTACATATTTATTTGAAATCTTATTGAAATGTTGGGCTCCGTATCACTAAAGTCTTGATTTCGAACAAACAGTTCTTTTTGTGAGAATTAGTGATTAATATATTTAAAATAGAAATTGTATTCATAACCAATATAAGAATTGACAAGTTGAGACACTTTAAATCAAGGTGGCCAAGGGGAGGATCGACTGATTATCCCCCTAGATTTTTGAAACTTTTAACATTACACGTATACCCTGCGTGTTTTTTGGATTTTTGGAAAAATAACAACCCCTAGACTCCCTCCTAGAAATTTTTTAATCATTCACCCTCTAAGCCTCCTAGAGCCGTCGACCTTGGCCATCCCTGCTTTAAAAATATTCTATTAAACCTATTAAATGTACATCCTGAAAGTGTTCACATTCTATTCATATAAAAATTTGGATTCAGAAGTTATTTTAATAAAGAAACTTTTAATTTAATAGATTTACTAATTTGTGTCATTTCATTATTTCATACAACAATACTCCTCTCCAAGTAATTCACTCATCAAGTGAATGAAGTTTACTGCACTCGATCACCGTTTTTATCAAGCAGATCGGTGAAATTAAAAAGGTTGATGGTATGAAAATGTGAAAACCTTGATCTCAAAATAGCACTAATTGTTGTGTTAATGTTTTCGAAAATTGGTTCATTAAATGACCATTGTCATA
The DNA here is from genome assembly GCA_034702105.1 of Fuscozetes fuscipes. Taxonomy (NCBI): domain Eukaryota; kingdom Metazoa; phylum Arthropoda; class Arachnida; order Sarcoptiformes; family Ceratozetidae; genus Fuscozetes; species Fuscozetes fuscipes. Next base: position 4,372 of record JAQGCS010001697.1, on the reverse strand, counting down.
TAATTGGAGAAAAACGGCTGTGAACTGTAGTATTAAATTTGTTCTTAATATTTAACTTTCACTTAATTTAAATTCAAATTCTAAAATGATTTTTGTGATGGAAATTAGTAAGAACCTTTCACTTCTATCATTTAAACCATGGATGTGGAGAGGGGGTATAGCCCAAATACCCCCTGGTTTTTGAGCTCGAGGAGACCCCCTAGATTTGAGGCAAATCGGACCCCCCCCCCCAATTATGACACTAATTCAGTTGTTTAGAGAATTATATATATATATTTCTTATGTTCAGAAAAATAATATCTTGTTTTGTGAACTTTTTTTTATAAATAGTTAACAATTGATTTAAATCGTGAGGAAAGGTGTAGTTTGTGTCCCTTCGAAAACTCCAACCAATAACTTGTTATTCAATGAATGAATTGAATGCCAATTGTTTGAAAGAAAGTCAAACTCATTGTATTTGTTATCTGTTTTGCGTTTTAATCAAACTTTTGCTTCACTCTAGCTAAATATATGTGGGATTCAAACAACTCATTGATGGCACAGATCATCATTGAATGTAAGTGTGGCACAAATAAAAGATATTTTATGAAACAGTGCTACAAAACTGAGAGAATTGTTAATCCGATCAGTTTTATCTCTACAACAACACTGGAAAAACTTACCTTTTTATGTAGACAAAAGTCACTGACACTATTACACTATATTTTTATGGAAGAATTTAACGTTACTCAAATTAAAAAAGTGTCTCAAAAAACATTTATGTGATATTCTTGATACTTTTATCATTTGTTCACTTTGACTATAATAAGAAAATCACCTAGTCGTATATAAATCAAAAGTAAAAAAATTCCATAAATTATTTGTTATGTGATGTATTTGGTTGGACCTAATTTGGCGGAAAGACGGTCGGAAACCCCAAAGAGAATACAATTGTTATGAGAGACAAAACTCAATTCTTCAGTATTCGAGTGAATCTAATTAATTAAATTTTGAAATATTTGGGCTCAACTAAGTTTTACTTCATTTGAAAAGAAAGCACAGAATTAAATCCAATGTTTTTATATATTCTAACAAATCATCACCCAGGCCTACATTCATTATTTGCAACATTCAAGATTTCCTCTGTTAAAGAAGTCTGGTTTGAAAGAAGTGAAGGGATATCCAAATGTATCATTTAAACAAAAATCGATTAGGTTTTAAAATCTAAATCAAAAGGTGAATGAAAATTATATAAATTCAATGTTCTTATTGTACTCAACATTGAAACTAAAATAAAGAATCTTTTTTAATTTTACAAAAATTGCGACAGATCTTCAAGTGATACCACGACAATTTTAGTGTACTTTTAGGAACTAATTAACTCTCCTTCATTAGAAACAGAGAACATCAATCTAGGATGAAATTGATGGCCAGCCGGTCAGCTAATTTATGTTTTATACAAATTACTTCGAACTCTCACTGGTCATTAAGTTTGTTGTCCAACATAATAATACATCCGTTTCCTCGGGGGTACGGCTTTGATGAACGAATTCATTCTCATCGAATTGTATTCAATCTAACCCTGCTCTCTCTCTCTCTCTCTCTCTCTCTCTCTCTCTCTCTCTCTCTCTCTCTCTCTCTCTCTCTCTCAATCAGGAGTAATGTAAATAGACGAGAATGAGGTTGTATAAATTTTGATTTGTTATATCTATCCATTCTTTTGATGAAAAATTTCTATAAAAAGTGATTTGTGAACAAGTTAAGTATTACATTCATTTAAAATCTTTTTAATATATTTGCTTATTAAAATATATTTGATATAAAGGAAGTTAGAGAGCAAGCTCAATTGCTATATTAATAGTTAGAGTTGTGTAACTTTAATGATTTGAGTGTCGAGGCATTGATTTTTTATGATTGAAAGCGATAGAAATTTTGTGCTTCTGTTGTGATTATCGATAGAAGTGTTTATATGAATAGATTTGCACGATATGTATGTTATGATGAGATTAGGAGTGTGGCTACTATCCAAGTGCAACATCTGAGGCGATATGGTTTATAAATGTGACCATAAATGGTCGAACATATGGCGTTTGTCACACGGCTGACCACAAGCCCAGAGCTTTATTTGTCTGTTCTCTAGGCGTTCATAACGTGTTGATACGAAGAGATTATTTGTGTTCCGAATATTATTTATTGTTAGCTCAGAATAAGTTGTGGTTAAAGTGCACTGAATTTTGTTTGCTTTTAGAGAACGACTACAATTCATATGAATGATAGAAAAAGAGTAACTCAAATGAAGAGTAGCGCCACATTTCATAGATTTCCAATTTTTAATACTGGTTTGCAATTGTCTTTGCAAGTAATAGCTTTTGGAGCGCAGACACGCACACCACTGCTCACCAGTGCTCACCAGTAGTGCAAAAGCAGACAATTTGTGTTTTTGTGCAAACTTTGAAACACTTCCATAAACTCATATATAGATTGTGTGGATGTAATGCAAACGCATCACACCTTATAGTAATGGTTTTCCTCTATTTTGAACTGAGCTCTTCCAGTGATTGCCGGAGTGTTATGTGCGGTCACATACGAGTGCATTAAATAACTGATCTGATTAGAGGCCGACTCGCACTGCAGGGAAAACGTCTCATATGAACACATGATATACAGAGTCTAATAAAGAAGTAATGAATAATACATGAATCAAAGACAAACGCATCCCAACATATACTTTACAGTTATGCCCGACCCGACTATCCTCATGCTATCCTCATATGAAGAGTGCTCTATTATTAGCAGATCTGTGTTATCTAAATGCGACAAAAATACTAAAGTGACTATCGATTGCAATCTTGTATATTGTCATGATTTGATGCCAACACCAAATGCCCACCAAATGGCCGTTTGATTCAATTAAATCCATTCATCAGATAATTCATAATTCCTAACAATTTCTCATTTTTTCGCTTTGTTTTCATTAGATCCGAGAAAATTCTAATCTAAACCAAAATAATATAAATATATTATAAAATTGATTATTTTGTTTGTGATATCATATGATTTAATATGACTTCGGATAGAATTAGTGCACAACTAATGTGTAAAATAGACTTTGAACACAAGCGAGTCATATAAGACTGACATAAAGCAGCGAAAGCCCCCAAATGTGCCTCTAATACAGATTTATGAAGTTTTTAACTGACTATTGCACGACGGCTTCATGTAATATAAATTGTCCTCTCTTTCAACTCTAGGTTATGTATGGTATATAATGTTTGCCATTTAGTATCTCAAGTGTAATATTGTAGACACAGTTCACACACAAACCATGTTTTATTTTATACACATTTATTAGACTCTTCTTTCAATTTTATTCGATTAGATGTTCACCACTTATACATCGCTATAACAATACAATCTTCTAATGCCTTACAATTGCATTATTTCCAAAATTCCCCTCAAATACCAACTCAAACGTCATCTGTTGAGTGAATTCGTTCGGACAACTATTCCGTTCACAAAATACAATATTATTTACTTGTTTTCATTAGACTAAGAAGAATTTCTGCAAATCCCATCTGCAAAATTTCCCCTTCAGGAAAACCATAGACCTCCCCGAACCTCTTAAAATATTGGCCCAAAAAAGCAGGACTCCTAAAATTAGCCGATTCTTCCCGAAAATAACATTTTCTTCTTTTTCACTACATCGAAAGAATGTAGTATATAGTTTTGTGCGTTACCCCACCCACCCACCGAGAGAGATAGAGATCTGCCTTGAAGGGAATGGGATTGAGGCAACCAATAGAGATATGCATTGGAGGGAATGAGAATGAGGCAACCAATAGGGATATGCGTTCGAGGGAATGAGATTGAGAAAACCAATAGAGATATGCCTTTAAGGGAATGGGATTGAGGCAACCAATAGAGATCTGCCTTTAAGGGAATGGGATTGAGGCAACCAATAGAGATATGCCTTGGAGGGAATGAGAATGAGGCAACCAATAGGGATATGCCTTGGAGGGAATGAGATTGGGGCTGGGTTATGGAGATATGGTTTGGAGAGAGATGGGAGTTTAGTCTATGAGAGAGTTTCCATAATTTCCATTTTATCAAGCAGTAAAACAGTCACTTTAGATGGAGATTTCAATTTGGTATGATGCTAAATTTATGGGAAATCCAAATATTAAATTGATGGAGGCTGCAAACTTTGAATAGGATTGGTTAGGTCAAGTAAGGAATTATAGATTTAGTGTCTATTGCTTTGATCCAAACCTTGTTTTACTATAGTTTATTATCCATCATATAATTGATTCGTGTAAATGATTCCTAATTTTATATTTTCAAACCAAAGAAGCTTGCAGACCCCTATGTTACTTTCGGGCCAGCTTGCACCGGG
>JAQGCS010001696.1:0-12721 GCA_034702105.1 Fuscozetes fuscipes | reverse complement strand
TCTCTCTCTCTCTCTCTCTCTCTCTCTCTCTCTCTCTAACTTTGAAATTTTGATTTGAAAACAAATTTCATATAATTTCATCCTTAAAAGGGGTTTCCTCTCTTCAAACTTAGTGTGAGTGTAGAGAATGTAAAAATGAAAGAAAATTAGAATTCAAATCTCATTTATTACTTTGAAATTGAATTTCATTATAAGAAATCAGAAAAATATATGAAACGAACAAATAATGAAAAATATATTTAAGAACTGAAAGACAGCACAGAATGCATTCGAAATAATAAAATAAAGAAAATGTGAGAAAAGCAGAATCTGAATAAAAAAGCTTAACTTATTTGTTAGACTACTCTTGAAATTATACTTACATTACAGTCGAATCGCAGCAAAAATAAAATCCAAATTTGCATAAAATTAAACGAAAAGTTTGATTGAAATGAAAATAATTTGAAGGTCTCGAAGCAAGCAAAGTTTTTAATGACAATTCGATGGAAATGAGTATCTGAATGGAAGCACAGATTCAATAAATGAAGAGATCATTTCCGTCTGAGACAAACGAGTCTAGACATTGGTGTGAAATAAGTTTTTTTAGCATCTCTTGTGAGCACAACATTAAAAGGGATCGACTGTAAGACTTGTGAAGTAAAGAAAGTAGTATTAGATATAAGGCGTTTTGTTTGGCTGTTGTGTTGTTTGGCCTTAAATTTGAAACACTATTCACTGAAGAAATAGAAAAGATTGGATCAAATGAAGAGATGACTAAAGAAGAATATGAGGAAAAAGTTGCCTTTCTTTGGATAAAACTATGATTTAAAGGATGACATGAAAAATACAGTAAAAACTGATCACAAATGACAAACTGTGCGAATGGATGTCGGGGTTAGACATTGAGATACTGATGCCCTTCACATACAAGACGTGTAATATTATAGCGAAATAAGACTTAAACGTAACGATAGATTCAGACGAAGAGAAGACGTGAAGAAGAAGTTTCACTGAAGAGAAGTGGAAAACTAAACGAGCAAAGAATTAACACAATTTTATATAATTTATTAGACAAACAACAAATAAAAAGATGAGATGAAATTCAGACGCAAACGATATAATAATAGGAGAGAGGAAAACACAAAACAACTATAAAGAGATAACAACTCTGAGAAATGTGAAGAAAAATAATAAATTTGTTGCCAAAATCTGTTGAAATTAATGTTGACTTTGTGTTAGAGTGATCTAGATAACAAACAACTATAAGACGTCAGGGATGCGTATGCTTCTCGACCTTAAGGAATTCCTCAGACTCCTTAAAAAATAGAGGGCCGGGGCATAGGGGGTTTTCCTAGCTCCTTAGATAAAAAATGCGAAGGGAGAGTAATCATAAGGGAACCAAGTTACAAAATTTGCGCCTCGCTTCGCTCGACGGCAGGGGGTTGATTCTCCTGCGAATCTAGGGCTCGAGCTCAAAAATTAAAGGGTATTTAGGCTATACCACCTTGTTCATCCCTGATAAGACATGCCATACGAACAAATAAGCAGAATCTGGAAAAATCCCGTTGTTTTCTGTTGAGATACCCTATAAATAGGTCTAAGACTTCGTCAAATCTGCGAAACAGATTTCGTCATTTAATTGGATTAGAAGCCAAGTTTAATTTGGTGAATATTCGAGCAGAAATCTAATACTTAAAGTGAAAATAAAACAAAAAATACTGTGTAAACAAAGTTTTGATAAATAAGTTTCGGAAGTTTAAAAAAATTATTTGTCGAATGGTTTAAAATTTCAAACTTTGAAGAATTTATTCTAAAATGTGATCCAATGAATTATGAATGAGAGTCCTGCAAAAGCATTTCTAAAACTTCACTGTTTATATTGGAATTGAAGATCAAACTGAAATATTTTCTTAGATTCACTTCTTGGGAATCTTTGGACACAAAAAGAAAGTTTTATATTTTTCTTCTTCTTATTTAAATATTTGAGACATACTTTTGATGTGAAAATAGTCTCCAAATAAGTGGTGAAAAGTGAGAGTTTAAGTAACTGTTTATATAAATGGATAAAAAGGTTTGGTTTGGATTTCAGGAATCAAAAGATGATAAATAAGAAACACTTTACGAAACTTGAATCACAAGAAACAAAAAATAATGCCATGAAATCAGAATAAAAGGATTTCCACATTTGAATTGAATATCAGATAAAGCGCTAAAAAATATTCTGTGATTTTGAATACATTTGTATGAATAGAATGAGAATATTCTTCCATTTATAACATGAATTAAATGTCATTAATCACTGGAAACATGAAATATGGGCTAATATTTTACTTCAATTAATATTAAAAATGAATATGAGATTTGGTTTTTCAGAATTCATTGAATCTTATGATTAATCGGATCTCTGATTGAGAGCACAATAGAAAAGCAAAATATTTTTGTGCCTCAAATTGGATAATAATTTTGTTGATTTGCAAAAATGGATCAATTTTGCAGCTTTTGAATGACATAAATGAATTGTAAGCCCAAAAAATATAATAAAAGGCTGAGTGCGTGGGGGCTCACTGGGAATTGCAGGGGCAGTGCCTAATTTGCCGCTTGTTTTCTAAATATCAAATTATTATTATTTCGAATATAATAACAATATAACGAACAGAGACTTTAGGAACACAATGAATAACAAAATGACCACATTTTGAGAGAGAGAGAGAGAGAGAGAGAGAGAGAGAGAGAGAGAGAGAGAGAGAGAGAGAAAGAGAGAGAGAGAGAGAGAGAGAGAGAGAGAGGACATGAAACCCAACAAACAAAAAAAGGGACGTTTAGAGCACAGAGAGAATAGTAAAGCTCACAAAAAAGTCCTTTTGTAGTAAAAGTAGACCTAATATGTATTGGTTGCGATCGTATTACTCAAAATCAATACCCGGTCTCTCATTTTGTTTGTCTGTCTCTACGATCGTAAGGTTTGAACAAAATTAGAGAATCGTATATAAAGCTGAAAGAGACCCGGAGTATAAAGCAATCCCAACAGTAATGGCTGGGCTTACAACTCAATCCCTAAATTAAATGAACAGAATCATCAATAAAGCCCTCATCAACTAAATTGCATATTAAAAATATAGCCTCAAAACAGAGCGTCAGGTTTTGTTACGCCATAGCACAGCACCATTGATTGCTGTGCCATAGGCTATGGATTCACACTTTTGACAACCAGTTCATTAATAACAGAAAGAGTTGTGTCATATTAAAACTCAATAATTTTTATTCAAAATGTTTTCACTGATTTGGAGTCAATATTTTGGACTCAATATATTTGGCGACTCAGTGTTCCGAATATATGTGACAAACAATAATCCAATATTTGTATCGGATTCTAAAGTGAAAAATTGCCTTAAATTCCTCTTAAACTTATTTTGAATAATATAAATCGAGGTCTTTTTTATTTGTGCCAAAACACACATCAATTGAGTGCTATTTATGGAGCCCAAAAACAATGGCATTAGATTTGAATGTCGAGAAAAAAGTTCTGCCCTTTTGTTTAATATATTTTGTGAGCAATTTTTCACTTTAAACAAGTCTTTGCTTTGAAAACAATACAGGAATTTATGTATTCATTCTTACAATTGTTTAAGTGATAAGAATTTTTGCCATTGATTTTGAATTAAGCCTTTTTGTGAACACTCAATAGAATGCGAAGAATACAAACATTTATTATTAACACAATTGTATTGAATAATAGTCTCGTAATTTATTATATTTTCAAAATGAGATAAAATTGTAAAAAATATAAATCATTTGATTCAACCGAAAGAGAAAAAAGAGAGAAATTGATGCAAAAAGAGCGCAAATCTATTCAATTATATTTTGGATGCGATAAAAGGCGAGAAAATTAATAAATTATTGAATGCAAGTCAAGACTCAAATGCTATACTCTCAGAGTCTGGTATGTATAGCACAGAATATAAGGCGAAAGACGTATAGATTAGAGTAAATTCTGTTACAGAATAAAAGTTGGAAATCGATTGGAAAGTTGTGTCGACAGTTGTTAATGGTCTCAACGGTTGAGGCATTGCTATGTTCTTGCATTGCCTTATAGTGTCTGTATATTCAAATATTGGCTTCTAATTAAATACATACAAGAATTCGACTCAGAAAACAAGAATCTCTAAGAAAATGAAAAAAGAAAATTTGTTGAGAAAATTGATGGAAAAACACAAATACTGAGAGAAAATAGTTAGGAATAGACTATAACTTATAGTCTGAGCTCAGAAGTAGTTAATAGAGAAATGAAGGCAAAGACAGAAAAAAGAGGCAAAAATAATGACTGTTTTCTGGACAACGAGAGTAATGTTATATATAAATATTGTCGAAGAAAAAGAAGGAAATGTATAGAAATAAAGAGAAGAAGAAGAAGAAGACAATGGCGTTAATGTGACAATAAATGTTTGAATCAAAATAGATGTTTGATTGCAGACTATGAGCCAATTTCTATACTTTCCGCTCTTTTCCAATAGTTGTTTCACTACTTTAGGTGTTGAATGTGTTTTGTGTCTGAAATGACTTTGTGTTAAGGCTTTTAGATTAGGACAGGAAAGACACGAATAGAAAAGTGTCGACCAAAATGTCATCGACTCTACAATTAAAGGAGAGTCCAATACTATCGACGAATAAACTGTAAGAACTGTAAGAAATCTCTTTTTCTCCACAAACAAAATATTGGTTCAATTCTATTGAATTTACTGTTATTTCTTTGGTTACTATTATTTTCATTTATTTAATGAATGTTTGGACAAAATAATGAATATTTTCCTGGATTTGTATGCAATGGAGTCATTAGTACTGATGTGAAGAAAGGTATGTATTATTGATGATATGCTGAACGCAAATATGAGAAACTTGTGACTCATTTTTTTATGTCATTTAAAAGAATAAAATATATGACATAAGAAGAAAAATTCAATTTTTCATTCATTCAATGAAACAAAAACTGAAAAATGAATTATTCGTTCGTAAAATATTGATAACTCATTAGAAGAGATCAGTTGTGAGTTCAAACCATTAAATCAAAGACAAAATCTGAATCATTATTATATATAAACATTTAAAAATTTATTCAAATTTTATTCATCACTCAAAATGTGAATTAACTTTCGATATGAAAATTTATTGATTAATATTGAGTTTTGTTTTAATCTGACGATTAGTGTTAATGACATCAGCAGATATTCATGAATTCTGATGAGTATATTTCTATGCTGTCCTCATATCTTGATTCAACCCCATTGGCTCGATTGCTACTTGGCACAATCAGACTTTTTCACCGAATTCTACTTTTAGGTTTCATTTCTTACAATTAAAGGAATTTGTATTTTAAAAGAATCAAGTGAATATTACTAACAATTATAAACATTGAAAAAATGTTTATGCATTATGTGCCAACTACTCTATCCTTCCTTACCCTTTTCTGGTTCCACTTAACTTTACTTTTCCGATCCAAAATTACAAATAAACTTTAATAAACAAAATAACTAGGTGAAGCAAATAAATACTCCACCATTAAAAAATTATCAAAAGGAATACAAATTTTCTGTCAAACGGTATTATTATTAATAGGAATGGGACAAATGGGACGACACACATATTCTCTCTTATGTGAGTGTTATTGCGACAAAATATCTTAGGAACAAAGGATTAGTCAATTGATTGGCTGATTGTGTCCTCAATTTGCTGATAAAGTTGCATAAAGTCGTGTCAATAAAAACGTATTAAAAGTATGTCTGATATGAAGGGATTCATATGATTACTGGAAAGCCATATAATACGATAGACGACAAGATAATTATGATAAATGCATTAATACTATGACTGAACGCTAAGATCATTAAATCCGAAATATTATTCATACGATTGGAGTATAGCTCTGGTTATGAATCGCGTGTCTAATAAATGACTGTCTCTTTTCCATATTCATCGCCATATAGTCTGTGATCAAAACGGAAACATTTGAATATATTTTTGTGTAAAATCTGATTTTATTCCCAATTTTGTACATATTTTTGTAAATCATTTGAAATCGAGTCACGCGTTTCACTATTGATATCAATGGATGAATGAATGAGTCATTTGTAATTAGGAACAGATTTTTACATTGTCACTGATCAAGGCGCCAGTTTAGCATGATGAAAATGCTCGCTAATAAGGATTGACTTCAATGATGAAATGAAGAATTGCTTTTCAAGCTGATTGAGCAAGTTAATAGCTATGAATTTTCTTGACATTCTCATAATTATGTCATTTGTTAGGCGAATAATTTGAGACAATTCTCTTATCAAAGAATAAAAATTAATTACTTTTGTTTCGTAATTAATATTATGAGACATGGAATAAGAGAAATAAGAAAAATGAGTAAAGCAAAGCCTACTTGAATATTGAAAATTAATTACTTTCGTCGTCTTATATATCAAAGTAATTATAGTTTTATATCGATTTCAGAGAAAATATTTCTTTTAATCTTGTTATTAAAGGAAAGAATTACTCATTTTTCTCATCATTTCATTTCAATTGAACGGAAAAACACTTTTCTCTTATCATTCATTTATTTTATTCACGAATGAAATGTTAAGAATCCATAAAATGAAAACTGAATCAGAAATTTATATCAAATATTTCTCTTCTCTGATGTGTTAAAGAGGAGGAAGAGAGAGAGAGAGAGAGAGAGAGAGAGAGAGAGAGAGAGAGAGAGAGAGATGAATTTAATGGTTAGACAATGTCTTGAATTACATACTTTCGGTTCCTTTCATACCAAAAATATTTGGTTTATAAGGGAATCAAAAATAATATTCATTATTATATTAAAGAGTTTTGTCAAACATTTCTCTTCGAAAAAAACTCATTAGTCGTTATATAATATCATCTCATCTTTGATGAGATAAAAACATATTGAATTTCATTGAAATAGAGGGCAGACCTAATGGAAGGATATTCACAATTAGGGCTCTTCTTATGTGTGTTTTGGCAATAATTCATTTATTTTGTTTCTTCGGCTCTAATATTATGATTATTATGATTACATTGTATTGTAATAGAGAACTACAAAACTGATGAAATATCGCCATTACTATAAAATACGACTATTATTATAATAAGAGTGTAAAGAGAGGGGTCGACAAAGAGCGAGGGGTCGACAGTAAAAGAGAGGGTATAACTGAAAATCCATAAAGTCATGAAAAGTCATGGCTATTGTCAGTACTAACTATAGATTATAAGCAGTACTTCTAATTCGGGCGAAAAAAGTCATTCACTTTTACTTTTATTGTCATAATATAATCGACTAATAAAATGGTCGGACATTAAGGCGACTCTCCTGGAAATGGTTGCGAAGAATATTCCAAACGAATGAATAGAAAGAATTGGGAATAAATAGTGGAGTTTTGCAAAATTTGGCGCAATTATCGAAAAATGTCATTTATTCTAATAGAGAGTTTGAACTCAATTTTCTCTAAGAAATTATTGTCATTGAATTCAATGCTTTGATAATGTTTTTCAAGAATCGGATATCAATAAGAGGGAGACTTTTACTGAATATGCGTTTATATGAGAATATTCTTTAAAAAGATTGAGAGAAAAGACTATAATAATAATAATAAGTGAGAAACAAAAAGAAGATATTATCGAAAATCGATAAACACATTAATAATAATTGTGAGACGAATGGCGAACGAAAACAGTCACACAAATGAAAGATTTGAAGGAATAGACAGCGAAAGAGTCATTGCGATCAAACAGATTAAGTCAACGGCACTGTTAAGACATTTGGTGTGCCGTTAGTGGAAAGAAAGGCCAATAAAGTTATATTAGGAGTAAAGCCATCACAAAATTGTGACCCAAACACTAAAATCGTGTCTCTCTTTTGACCATAATTTCTGGTAATTTTATGAATCAGTCTTTCCCTCATTTGACAGACACATAGAATAGCTTTTCTCATATAAATTATATAATATTACAATAGGATTGTATCCTAGTTTTAGGTCATCTTTTGGACCACTTTTACCTAATGTAATGACTGTTCGCTTTTATTATTAAATTGTCAATAAAATTGGAGCACATCATAAGGTTATGGTAGGAATGTATGGCAGTGCACAACAATAATCGAAAAACACATTTATTGTGCGCCAAAATTAGTTGCGGAAAGAGTTTTGTTTCCGATAAGAATAACTTATTTGACGAGTTATTGAATGAAATGTTGCGTTAATTCTCGATATCAATAATTTTGTCGCTTATTTCGTACATTTGCTATAATTAACTCAAAGCACAGAATAACGACAAATAAAAGTAACTTTTGGATAATTTTCATCAAAAGTCATATAACCCGATCACATATAAGTCGTCTGAATATTTTTGGCTTTGATTCAGAGCTTTTGGTGTTTCAAAACCAAAATATTGAGCTATCAATAGGAAAGAGTGAAGTAAACTAATGAATGAAGAGATGATATAATAAATTGTATAATAAATAAACGATAAGAACCAACACAAGAAGAAGAATAAGAAGAAAATTATTTGTGTTCACAACACAGTCGTTATCTAAAAGCACACAATAAGCACATAATAAAACATTTTTACTTTCAAAAGACACATATTTTTGGCTTTTTTGGCGAACAACAGTCGAAAGAGTTGATTGAATCAAAAATTCGTTTTCGAGTTACCATAAGAAATGGTTTCGAAGAGGACTCAGAAGTGAATTTCAGTTAAGAAATACTTAATTCAATTTCGTTATAATTATATTCAATTGTATTCAATACCTATGAGAATGAGAGTCCATCGGCGCTGAATTGGGCTCAGATGTGGATGTGGTGAACATGAGCTGATTATAATGAGTCGAATGCAATGAATCGGCGATTGAGGACCAGTAGTGGCACAAGTGATGGTATAAATGTATATCAAAGAGGGGCACGTAAAACACCAGAGACAATTGTAGATTAGGGTATAGTCTTTGCTCAGACAACCAGACCACTGGCACAAATGGCAAATTCAGTGTTGGATAACTACTATGGGACCGGTTATAACCGTTATTGTGATTTGAGGGCAACAGAGCAGAGCATACGATACTATTGTTAACTGTTGTACAACAACTTGTGTTTGGCTGCGGCACAGGTAAAAGTTTTGGTACAGACTTCGTATAAGTGTTATGCATCCTCATCGGGACACCAACTAAAGCAAACTGAGACACACTCTGTTTGTCTGCTCTTGACTACTACTGCACAGCACAACCGGCAGAACGTGTTCTCACTCCACCAAAAAACGAGAACATTTGCCAATAGAGTTGACGAATGCGGGACTGACTTGAGGTCGCCCTATGTCTGTCTGTGGGCGCCCCAACAACGCTGTGTGCACAGAATGAAAAGAATGAGAGTCGGAACTGCACTCCGGTATTATTGTCAATGCGAAGAGAGAGGATAGGAGAGTCCCTAACTCTCCCCTATGAAAGCAAGTCTGTCACAGTTGATGATGAGGTGGAAGCGCTTGACGTACGACAGCTTTTACGGAGGAAAACACTAAATGGCTAAATATCTAAACCATCTAATGAACAAATTAAGTCTTTTAGGCACAGCATATATGATGTGCTAGAGCATTGACTGACTGACTTTCAGATTACAAAACTGTTTATGAGCCAAACACTCCATTTAAATGTTAAACAGGGACTGACTGTTCGCAGCAAAATAAAACACTCTTTTATATTATATGGAGTGATGTATTTGTAATGTATTTACTCATTTAGTTTCTGTTTCTAACAAATTGAATGAACATTTCTCTCTTAAATGAGTGAAACGAATGAATTTATGCCTATTTCTTGACTGTGTGGGCAATAAATCATAATTTCTCAGGGTGAGAACGAATTTCTACTCACATTTTCTAATTAGGAGCAAATAAAATGTGTTTTTCACAATCAAGTCTTCATTCAGTCAGAGAAATACGTCGGAAGAAATTCTTTTGAAATTTTTACCGGAAATGGAAGGGAAAGTGGTATAGATTTTCGGATTACTTATTTCTGCAGACAGAAAAGGCAGAACAGTCTACTTTAGTCAACTGTGACTATACCAGTGCCTTATATGCAAGGGTCAGAACAAAAGTTTCAGTATATTGTGTATCACTTTTCCGTTCGATCAGTTCAAGTGATAAAACTACTGAAGAAAATGTGTTTCGAAACGGAAATACAATTTTTCTATTAATCAGTGAATTTTTCAGATAAGGAAATAAACTGAGCAATGAATTTAAGAATTGTAGCAAAAGATATCAAATGATATTCGGTAAAAAAATAACCACATTTGAGATATAAATGTGAGAATCAGTTAACAAAGCCATACATCAAAATGTTATTCACAGAAATGTTTGTCTCAAACAACGAAACAAAAAACTAATACAAAAGTTATTGTATTTCACTCAGTCTTTACACTGGAGTTCATTGTAATAATAGTAAACGAATCGCATCTGTCAGTCATATCAGTATTATATCATATAATTCGTTATTAATGGCAATTCATACAAATGGCAGACGTGTGGCAAATGTACATCAAATATACTAAAATATAAGACAAGGCCCTTTATGCTTCGATATAAAGTTGGCCATAATATTTCATTTTGTTGGTTATATAAGGAACGGTACGAAACATTCGCATCTAATTCATCTGATAGACTAAAAGCCCGAAAGTTATTAAAAATTTATTCGCAAAACGCCTTAAAATTGGTGTTTAAGCGATCGACTTATGAAACAGTAATGAAATACTGACTATAAAAATATATTATGCATTGAATTACTGTTTGAATTGATGTAATAAAATTAGTATTACTCCTCTTTAGTGGAAAGGACTGCACAACATATTTATTCAATACTAAGTAACTTAATAATATTGCATTCAAATTGAGAGAGGGCATTTTACAAATAGCTTTTCGAACGAATCGACTAAATAGGAGCTCAAAATGAAAAATATCGGCGAAAAAAATGAAACTTCAAATTGAGTTTTCAAAGGCGATAATTGAATTGTGAAAATCATGTTTGCTATCCATCAATGGTAGTGCAAACTGCGAGTGTGTATTACGAGTCCGCCCTCAACATTGAGTTTTTAAAAAAATAAATCAACAGAAGTTTTCTCTCAATGAGATTCTTAATAGTGTTAAATAGTGTTAAGGTTAGAGTACAGGCAAAGTGGGGCTCTTATTATTGTGTCGAAGAAATATGTCGAAGATCACTGCATAGAGCAATGGGAATGTCGTAAATATATAACTGAGCGAAAAGATTAACTTAACAAGAGGTCAACACTCCTATGTATGTATGTGTCGCACATCCATATATTCCTCGACACAAAGAGCAGAGCATTGAGCGACGAATTTTCATATTTAAAATTAGAATCAAGTTTTTCGCTGAATAATCAAATTGTAAGCTCTCTTCCAAAAGTATCCAATGATAGCACAGACACACAAATTCAATGCTTTTAGAACTAATATTTTGTTTTTTTGTGTTGAACTAAAATTTTAATTATAAATCTTTTTATATGTATCGCCAATTTGGATACTCATAAAAATATTTAGGATTTGTATGTATCGGTGCTTTCAGTATTTTTTTGAGTAGTTTTCATTCCTAACTCTTCTTTTTATATTCTCATTAGTGTTTAAATTGGTTTCTATTTTATTCTAAGCACTAAATTTCATGTCATTTGACATTTAATTAGAAATTATGTGTGTTTTTCATCCAATAAAGAGTTGCTTCAGTTTTGGTTTTTTAGGTTTACTTTCGTTCGAGAAAATAGTGTTAATTATATCCACTTCTGATATGAAACTGTAATTTGGTTTACATTTAATTGATGTCATAGAAAATTAACTGCAATTAAAAAGTAGAATTGACTCAGAATAAGCACACACTTCAAAGCCAGTGCTAATAGTGATGACATATTAACTAATTATGTCATTCAATGTTACGAATGTCGTTTTCAATACATTTCAGAGAATTGATCAGAACTTCAATACTTCATTCCAAACGCTAAAAACAATTTAGTTTAAAAACTTATTTATTTTGAACTAAAATTAACATTGATTTAGATTAAGTGACTTTTAAAGTGAGCAAAGAAACAAAACTTGTCAGAAGACTAGGAGAGAGCAAACTTTTGTTTTCTTCTTTTCAATGCTTTTAATCTAAATTTAACAAATTGTTTGCACAGAATAAAGAAGGAAAATAAGGCATTTGAGATGTGCTGAGCTATTAATAGCAATCGAGAGACTAATCTGTGAGGCAATAGAGTGGAGGCAATACTTGTTAGGCATCGGATGACTTATACCTCCAAACACACAATATTTAAAAGTCTCTCCTCTTTTATCTCTAAGGAATAAGACATTGAGAACTACTTCAGATATGAGACCTTAAAATGAGTGGAGAAACGAACTGTAAATAAATCCAAGAGTTTTGAAAAATTTACACAAACGAGTGCTTAATGAATAAGAGACCAAACCATTAGACACTCAGTGCGGGAATTGGCGCACAAATACACATATTGGGAGACAACACAAAAACCAGGGAGTGTGACTGCCGGCTGCATGTGTGCAGTTAGCGGGGCTGCAGCTGCCGAACCGCCATTCAATATAAAGAGTGTAAAACTTTTTTTCAGATGCAATTCATACACGACTACACATACAAACAGCTGCCGGATATTAGAGCACAGGCTCTCTCTCCCTCTCTCTCTCTCTCTCTCTCTCTCTC
>JAQGCS010001695.1:0-12730 GCA_034702105.1 Fuscozetes fuscipes | reverse complement strand
AAAAACCTCAGGAATAGAATAGACTGTATTCCCTGTGAAAAGAGTGGAATTGCGGGAACTGACGACACACCTGAACATCGACTCCTCTTATGTCCCGCAACGGCAGACATCAGAGCAGAAAACCAATGGCTCATTAAAGACAATCGAATTCAGTGGGAAATCGCTCTCAAAACTAAAAACAATTACAAGAAGTTCCTGAAAATAGTTAACTCTATTCACGAAGTATTTGAACCCTTTTGGGACGAAGAAGAGAACCGAAACACTCCTCAGACTCGTTGAAAGAATTTTACCTTATTTTTAATTTACTTTAATTTACTTTAATTTACTTTAATTTACTTTAATTTACTTCTTATTTCTTATTATTTATAACTTTTATCTCATTTTAATTATTTTATAACATTTTATCCCTTTTATAATTAATAACCAAATAATGATCTATTCGTATAACAGATGGTATAACAGTCTGTAGGCGTCTCTCAAAGAGATGGCAAACAATTTGTATGTTTTGTATCAAACTCTGTATGTCTAGTGTTGTCGCGCGTCATGACTTCTTAGTCCTTATAAACGCCGACACAAAACAAAACTGAATAAAATCTCTATTCAGCCGCGGGGGTGCGTGGACGGGGGGAACGACAAAACTATACACAACATCAGGGATGGGCAAGCTTTTTGACTCTAAGGGAGGGGGGTCTAGGGTAGAGGTTTTTCAAATTTTTTCTAGAGGGAGGGGGGTTTAGGGGTTTTTTTTAATTTCCCGCCAAAAAAACCGAAAAAATTTGCCGCCTCGCTTCGCTCGGCACGTCGCCTCGCTACGCTTGACGAAAAAACTTCCATAGGCGACCATGGTAAAAATTTTCTCACCTCGCTTCGCTAGGCGGAAAACACAGAGAGGGGAGTTTAACATTACAGGGGGTATACCTGTAATGTTAAATTTTCGAAAAATTCTAGGGGGGCGGGTTTGCCAAATTTTTGACTCTAGGGGGTTTCGAGCAACCCCCTCCCCCTTGGCCATCCCTGCACTACATTCTTACTTCGTAAATGTCATGAAAAACTGTCGCAATAAGTAGTTAAAAATACTAGTTCAATTTTTGTTTTAATTATGGGTTATGTTGACGAAGATAATTTTCATTGTTATTTTCCAAATCTATACTTTTAATTATTTATTACTTGATCAATAGATACTTGCAACTGGGCAAACAAAAACTCAATGGGAGAACAGTGGATGAGACGGCCTGCAAATTCACAGATGCACCTTGTAAACGCACCCACTGTTGATGGAAGTAAAAATGCGAATGGACATTATTTAATAGTGAATTCTGATACAAGAAAATCTCAGCCAGCTAGTCTCATTACTAACACAACAGCACTGAATCAGCTGAAGAAGTCGTACTTCACGTGTCGAATGACATTCCAATACTATATGAGTGCAGATGTGATGCGAAGGAATACCACATATTTCTCAATTAATGTCGGATCAAATATTTATCAAGCAAGAACTGTTTGGAGAATGACTGGACAAGTCTTAAATAATGCGATCAGTGCCAAATGGACCTCTGCGTTGGCATCAATAGGAGATCAGGTTCGAAAAACTTAATAAACATATTGGGACTTATTACCAACCTAGGTTATTCATGTACTTATAATTTTATTATGACCAATATTAATTGAGTGATAAAAATTATATTTAATAGGATTCAAATTTCAACGTGGAATTCATTGGTGCATATCCTGGTCTTGCAACATTAGCAATTGATAATATCCAGTTCGAGAGCTGTGCCAAACCCATACCAACAACCGGTAACTGTCCGTCGAATCAAATCAAATGCAAAAACAATGTTTGTATGAATCGGTTCGGACTCTGCGATGGTCTCAACGATTGCGGCGATAATTCCGACGAAATGAATGATGTTTGTCGCAAGAATACTGTGCCAGCATGCACATTCGATCCCAATTTAGGTTATCAAAACAATTGCAACTGGACTCAAGAATTGGGCACTGGATCTAATGCCAAGTGGGCGCTAAGATCATCAGCCACAGCTAACCTTAATCAATATATGGTTCGAATGACTGGACCCACATTTGATCACTCGTATAGGATAATGAAAAGGTAAAATGAATTAATACTAGTTAGAAATTTTTCAAATTTTGCTCCTAACCAAAGAGGTACATTTTTGGTACTGCAAGGACAGCCCAAAGATTATGACAAGAAAACTAGATTTATAACTTCTATGGTGACCACAACCAGTGGAAAGACATGTGCTCTAAGATTACACTATTATATGTTTGGTGCAGATATGGGATCACTCACTATATCTGTGAGATATGCTGATCAGTCTCTTAAGTCGACCGCTCAGTCTCTTGTTATTAGTGGAAATCAGGGCCAGCAGTGGATCCGAGCTATTTATCCGTACAGTGATCAGAAACCCTTCCAATTCGTAATCGAAGGCCAGGTAGGAAGCGGTCCGCTGTCAGATATCGCTATCGATGACATCACTTTCAGCGAAGGCTGTGTTGTTTCTAATCAGAAACCAATTATAACGAGCACAACCTCTCACACATTCAATCCATCTGATACTCCAGAAACTAATCCATCGGGTAATCCAAACGTGAGGTCAACGAAGTCCACTCCACTCCAACATAAGTCACAAACCGATACTAAAAATGGAAAAGGTAAATTTTGTTTATTATGTATTTATACAAACTGTAAACTATTTCTAAAGTAAAACCAATATAACGGTTTAAAGCAATCATAATTAACTGGTTCATTATTGAAATGAGAATGAATTGTTTTTGTAGCTGGCAAAATAGCGGCGGGTGTTTTGGTACCCATATTTGTGATCGGAGCCATACTGGGATTCCTGTTCTACAGAAGACACAAACAAAGACAGACTGAAGAGGATAGAGTGGGCATTTCTGATCATGTCTATTACAGTAATGATCATGTTGAGACAAACCTTAAACGAGCAAATAATTAAGCACTTCTTTTATATTCTCATCCACTTAATTTTTTTTATCCATCATCATGCAAATGTAAATTCTCATTTGATCTATTTTTTCAGTATTTATAATTTAGATTAATATTTCTAATGAATTAAGATAGATCAAAATAATTTTCGACCAGATAAAATATACACAAAATGTCAAATAATAAATGAACTTGTATATATGTAAAATTTCCAATAATATTGAAATTAAATAAATCATATCAATGATCTCATTCATTGTTTTACTCTTTCACTATTATAAAAAATCATCAGAACCAATCTGCAGTTAAATATTTTATCTGTTAAAATTACGAAGCAAATATTTACAAAATAATTTCGATTTAATAAATGACATTTATTAAAAGTGCATTGACAACAAAATCATACATTGTCATCTAAACTTGAATAGATTAAGCTAGATTAGTTTTACAAATTGTTGATTAATTTCAATAATATATAATTTTTTCAACGAATTAGTGATAATAAGAGATATCGATCAGAGTTTAGGCTTTGATAAGAAAATTAATTGTCCCGTAATCTGAACGCCCCTCACATTATTGACACCCACTTTGGACTAGATCAATATTTCCTCAATAGAGTCGGCATTTGTTGAGAGACTTTCATTTTTTAGGTGTTCTTTGAAATATAAATTCATTGCTGAATTTTTATTCAATATGTACGACTAAATTCTTGTTACTAATATGACCACGTTCAAATCGGTTACACTTATAATAATTTTGTGCCTATTACACAATTTCGTCCAGGCTCAGAATTCATGTAATTATACAAGTTAAATTCTTCATTAGAACTAAAAATTGTTTTTTCATAAAAATACTTCAGTTTCAAATGTCTTCTGTATACTTGGTGGAGATTCATCTTCACTTTGCAAATGGACCACATCCAATATGGCGGCTTGGTCCACTGGATCTCATTCCAGTTCATATTATAAAGGCATAGGTTTCAATGGTCCAGTTAGACCACCCATTACTTCCGGTTTGTAATTTACTAGATAAATTCAATGTGAATTAGAACTTGCTAAATACGGCATTTTAAGTATGCTCCATTAAAGTATTTGGGAAAATACACTTTAATATCAGAGGATACTTTAAGTCCTTTTCTGAAATCAGCTTGTTAAGTGGAAAATTAATTAATTAATTTTTTTCTATCAGGCTCATATATCTACGTTTATACACAAGGACACGCATCCAGTGATACAGACCTTGTATCTCCAAGTTTACAAACAAAACAAACGACAGATTGTCTTTCGTTCTACTATTATATCCATGGTGAATCAGTGGGTCAAATAAGCTTGGATATAAAGGCTACCGGCAGTACCGAAACTATATGGAGAAGAAAATCATCCGCTGGTGATATGTGGCATATGAACCAGATCAATATTAGGCCCCAAACGAAAACTTATCAGGTATATTTTCTAGATAAATTATTCTACATACAAATTTTATTATTTGTTTTATGCACTTTTCTTAATAAAGCTTTTAAACCCTAGCTCAAATTTAATGTCGCTGCTAAATCTGGATCAATAGGCCTTGGTTATATAGCAACTACATTTGGGAATTGTTCACGTGATTCAATTTGTGATTTTGAGAGTGGAAATTGCAGCTGGACAAGTTCTTCGGCAAATCCAAAATACAAGTTCAAACTTGTCGAGGCATATGGCGATAGTTGGGGCGGCTCTTCGGAACAGAATGAATATGATCATACAACTGATACTAGTTATGGTCATTTTATGGAAGCCACTGGAGGTATTAATCGGAAAATTTATTAATTAAGATCATATTTATATTGAATAAAAACAACTAGGCAACAATGGTGACATCACAAACCTGATAAGTCCCACATTTACTGGTTATTCCTCATATATGTGTCTTCAGTTCTGGTATTGGCGTCACAACAGCGCAGTCAACAAACTAGAAGTGTTGACATACACACCATTTACTACTCCTAACACAGTAACAAGGTGGACATCTAATTATACATTTCCAAAACAAACCTGGCATAGAGCTCTGGTAGATTTTTTCATGTACAGTACAGAGCAGATCACAATCCGCAATACCTTTTCTGGTTTGCATAATTTTCTGCTTGTTAAAACATTTGATAATTTAAAATTGTTAGGTAACCAAATGATGACCTCGCCCATTGACATCGACGATATCAGTTTGACACCTGATCATTGTCCCCCACCCATTAACTGTGACTTTGATAGAGATATGTGTGGATGGACTCGAGATACTAACCAGAACTGGATATGGGATCACGGGATCGGTCGCGTCGAGAATAAGAAGGCACTCCCTTCCACTATATCATATGCGCCCCTGGATCAATTTTCGACAAATGGAATGTTCATGTACACTGATTTCTCATCAATGATTCAGGGCAATAATGGAGAAATGGACATGATGAGCGAATATGTGCCTGCTGCCTCTGCTTCATGTTTAACATATTATTTGCGAACTTTAGTATACAACACAACAACGAGCAAGTTTAAAATAATGTTGAAAGATCAAACTGGTATGGTACTGAAAACCCATCAAAATTATTAAATAAATTTATATTCTAGGTAGTATAATAAAGAATTACTTTGTGGGAAATGATCAATTGAAAGGTTATTGGTCATTGCAAAGTCTGGATATAAGCACTACTCAGCCTTTTAGAATTGTTTTCCAAGTGACCACGACAACACCAAGCACATACTTGGCTATTGATAATATCAAATATAAGAGTGGTAGCACCTGTAGCGGCACAGCCATCACCACAACACAGATTCCTACTACAGTGTTGCCACTCCCCTCCCTGTCCTGCGACTTTGAGAACTGTAGTCTTTGTGGATGGAAAAGTATATTTCCATTTCAAGGAATAAATGCAGCATGGCAGACAACCTATCCCTATGCTCAGTCTAATCAACTTATGCCAAAGTTTGACCACAAAAAGAATAGTGCGTATGGTCAATTTGCATACCTGGTCCACACTGCAGACGACAGGACTTATCAGGCTATTTGGGAGAGGCAGGCAATAATGAGTATCACCAACAAAGCAGTCACTCCGGGAACTAACACTCCCTTCTGTTTCACACTTTGGTATTGGATGAGAACTGAAAATTACCTTAGACTTAATGTCTCGGCTGTTGGACCAGACAAAAAACTAGCAGTCTCTGTTGTCAGAACAAATGATCAAGGCGATAAATGGAATCAATTACAATTTGAGATACCTGGCGATAAAAATGGTTATGTATATACAATTGATGCCTATGCTAAATATGGTAAGTTTATTTATAATTACCATTCGAAAATTCAATCCATAAATATTACTATCTAGGTGTGATTGCAATTGACGAAATAATTGTTAAGCACCAGTCCTGTCAGCAGGCAGACCCCAATATATTCCGGTGCACTTTCGAAGGCGCACACAACTGTAGTTTTGCACCCGTTTATGATCCGCAAAGTGTTAGTATAATCTGGGAGATTTATAAAGGCTCAGACACTTACATAAAGACACGTGATCACACATTGAAAACTCAACTTGGTCACTATTTTGCTCTTGATTTCCATAAATTGGCCTTGAAAGGATATGGCGTCACATATAATTACAAGTTTATTTCAGAATATTTTAGACCAAGTAAACAGTCCTGCGTTACATTCTCATACTACTTGAATGGTGTGGTTAGGAACGAGGCACTTTCCTTCTATATTGTGAACAGTACTTATTCGACAACATATGCCACACCATTGTGGACAGCTGCGGGTGACCTGGGTGATTACTGGTTCTCACACAGAATGACCGTCTCTTCTACTGTGAAATGGAAATTAGAGTTCGGAGTCGAGACTCACGGCACAGATCAGGGTCTCATTGCTATCGATGACGTTATCGTGGAGTTGGATAAGGCCTGTCCACCGAAAGGGTTTTGTGATTTTGAGGTAGGTCATTGAGAAATATTTACTTGTTAAATGAATTGTAAGCCTCAAAAATAGCAAATAATTTTGATAACTACGTAAAATTTAAAATGGTCACTTCAAAATTAGAGAAAAGATACCTGCATGTGGGAGAGTGTACCTCCAAATCAAACAGTTAACAGTGATCAGGGTATTAAAATATACTGGGCCAGTTTGGCTGTGAACACATCTATATCGATGTACAACAACAGTCTTCTCAAATATACTGACTTCGAATGGGTTGTGTACTCATCTGATGAAACCTATAATTCATTGTATCCATCAATTGATCATACATTGGGAAAGTCATCAGGCAATTATCTTTTAATGAAAGGAGGGTCTCCTCGATCTAATGGCGATCGAGCAATACTTGTGTCGGACCACTACGACATTGACAGCAGCCGTTCGTTATGTTTGCAATTTTACTATTACTTCAAAAACCAATACACATCTCTATCGACTGCACCGCGTTTTGAAGTATGGCAAGGTGAAGACAACAATAATACATATAAAAAGATTGCACAAGTCATTGGAACTCAATCAAATAGTTCTTGGACTAAATTCGAGATAACTGCCAGAACAATAAGTTCTTATTCCAAAAATCTATGGTTTTACTTGGTAATTGCAATCTCTCTCTCTCTCTCTCTCTCTCTCTCTCTCTCAACAATTTAACTCACCCTCGAACAGGTAGGAAATGTGGGATCGTCCGACGGTGCAATAGGTATCGACGATATTAAAGTGACTAAGGGTAGTTGTATTGTGAACGACACCTTCACTTGTAAGCCCTCCATTCAAACAATTCCTAGGAACAAATTATGTGATGGAACCAAAGACTGTACGAACGGAGCAGATGAGGAAGACTGTGGCACATGCTATTTTAAAAACAATGACATCTGTGGATTCAATATAACTGTTCCTGGTTAGTCTTCCACATAACACAAATTAAAGTCTACATTATGTAGTATTTTACTTAATTTCTCAGATGATAACCTTGGATATTCTTTTCGTCTGGGCAACACCACTGCTGGTCCCGGAAGGGACCCCAACTACAAAACAAACTTTCTGGTGGCAAGAGCATATCGATATACTCGCACTGTTGAAATTAGTGAGCTTACATCACCGAACATTTATGGAGCAGAGGCTGGTATGCTGTCCCTCATATGATACTAGAGCATTTCCTAACCAGCTTTATGATTGGTAGGTTGCACAGTATACTTCTATTATAATATGAACGGGGGTATGAGCAATACAACTGCCAGTAGACGGTGGGAACACCTCTCTATCAGTATTGTGAGGTCTCGCTTCGAAACAACTGAAATCTGGAACAGCGATGCACTCAATCCACGGCCCAGTGTTTGGAATCAAGGACATGCGCTGGTTGGGAGAGTCAGGAATAAATTCAGCTTGATATACGAAGCCTCAGATAAGAGTCCAACGAATAGTTCTGATACGTTTGGTTATGTTGCACTTGCTAATATTGTAATGTCGGGATGCATAGCCCCATCACTTTCACATCCCTGTGATTATCTTGACAAACCGTTTCATTGTGGGAACGGGAGGTGTATCAATCAGAATTATGTCTGCGATTATTCCGATAATTGTGGGGACGGTTCGGATGAGTCGTATTCTGCTTGCTCCACTTATAAACTCAGGTGTGACTTTGAAAACGGAATGTGCGATTGGGGTCGATATGGCTCTGATAACTGGAAAATTGATAATGGTTACTCAGTGTTGACTAGTGGTCCTACAAGAGATCATACTAAAGGTATGATTGCAATAAAACATCAGGGTTAGTAATATTTGAATATTATCAGGAATAATAACTGGAAAGTATTTGTCACTTCGCTCTTCATATAACTCTAACGTTACATCAAGGATATTGGGACCAACGTTAGAGCCATCAACTAATTGCCTGATGAGATTTTGGTATTCGATGGAAGGCAACGATTCCAACACTGGGTTCTTGCGTTTGGGCGCAGAAAATCTCAACACTGGTATAGTGACCACATTATGGCAGACTAATGGCTTTCAGTTCCCAATGAATGTTTTCGGTTTTACACGCAAAGAATATCAATTTTATAAAACATCTAGTGCTTTTAGATTAGTATTCACGGGTAAACATTTTATTAATTAAGTTTTTCAAGTTTCTTTTCATTTATGTCTACTTGATCTAGGTAGCTTATCTTCTCATCAAGTTAGTTCTCAGCCAAGTTATATCGCAATCGACGACATAAGCTTTTCACCCGAGTGTGTTGTATCAACTAGACAGCCAGGACAGTCCTCTACAACACCTAGGGCAATTGTGACCACAAGCAGTCCGTGTGGATATTATAAATTCCACTGTAAAGCATCAGGGTCGTGCATTGATACTACAAAAGTTTGCGATTTTCACAATGACTGTAATGATGGCTCGGATGAGCAAAATTGTGGGACATGTGATTTCGAGAGCACAGACCCAACAACGGGAAGTCCTTCAATGTGTGGATGGACTAACATTGGTTATGGCAAAAAGCGTTGGTCTGTTGTTCTTGCAAGTTCTCTATCTAGGAACTCTAATTACATGCCTCGATTCGATGGTTCTGGGAAGACGAATGGACATTATCTAATAATTGACACGAGTCAAGGTCAGTTGAAATATATTTGATAAAAATTACTTGCGTGACCAAAATTCTGGTTATTAGGTGGAACTAGCACTTCCTATCCAGCAGTCATATCAACACCAATACTAAGAGCAACAGGATCAAATTGCAAGATCAACTTCTCTTACCGCCATTTTTATCATCTGTTGAATATGCGGCCCACTCTTACTGTTTCTCTATTCAAGAGAAGGCTTATTAGACCTAGGCTTATTTTGCCTGGCATCACAAAAACCTTGATGACAATGCAACTATCCGTGGCAAATCAATGGATGAGCTACAGTGTTCACATTGGCAAATTAATATCTGGCTATCAAGTTCGAATTTCAGGTAATGGTACAGTCAGCCCTCTTTTACAGCCATATATTGACCTGGAATTGGATAATATCAAGTTTGTTGATTGCGATCCCACTGCGACTAATGTGACCACAACCAGTTTGAGCTGTGACTTTGAAAATGGAACATGTGGATGGTTTGATGTGAATATGGGAGCGAATACTCGAATTGATTGGGTAAGCACAATTTATATAAAATATGTAATGGTATTAATACTTTAAATATCATTAATGAATTTGAGATTGCTCAAACTAATTGAGTTAGTTTTTGTTTTAAATGGCCTATTAACTCAAACTATAAATAGGCTATATTCAAGCAAAATATTTAATTAATCAATAGCTTATCAATAGAGTGATGCCCAAGCTTTTCGAATCTAGGGTAGGGGTTTTTTTTAAATTTTCCGCCAAACAAAAATGCAATTACAAATCTCCTCGCTTCGCTCGGATGGTCCCCTTTGAGCTTTTTTCAAAAATACGAACCGGGGGGGGGGGGGTATACCGGCGGATCCATTTAGTTGATCGTATTATCAGTTGATCGTATCATCGAAATTTTGTACTAGGGACAAGGAACTATTAAATTTTTTTAGTTAAGTAATTTTATATTATCATGTAGTACTGTAATTGATCACTGGTAAAATTATCCAATGACATATTTTTTAAATTCCTGAAGAAAAATGAGCTTTTCATAAAATAAATATAAAAATAATTTTAATAGAAAACTTATTGGACAATGTGACCATGGTCAATTACAATATTCAATAGTGATATAAAATTATGTAACTAAAGAAATTCGTAGTTCCTGGTCCCTAGTTCAAAATTTCCACGATACGATCAACTGATAATACGATCAATCGATCTACACCCGTATACCGGTAATGTTCATTTTTCGAAAAATTCTAAGGAGGTTTTGCCTAATTTTTCGAATCTAGGGAGATCAGCGAGCAAACCCCTCTTGGGCATTTCTGTTATCAATATCAGCACTCCAGGCATTTATATACAGATACCTAGTACAGTTTAACATTTAAAAGGAAACAATTTAACAGTCTTAAATTAATGTTTAAACTAACTTACCTATTTAACTTAAGTTCTTATTAAATTGAATGATTATTTTATTATTAAAAATTAGGAGCGAACGCGAAATATTAATGTTGAACCAAGGCATGATCACACTAGCAGAATTCGACCCATCCCATCTTTGTTTGGAACCTGGCTCTACACAAAACGACAGACTGGAATGTATGGCAACAATACCGCAACACTTATGTCATCATCAGCTCAACCTTCGATGACTGCCCCCAAATGCTTAACCTTTTGGTACCATATGTTTGGTAGAGATCCGGCGAACTTCAGTCTTATAATAAACTCTGTGAACTCACCCCTCACGGGTTTGCCACAACTCTTATGGATTAAACGACTGCCACAAAGTAATAACTGGATTCCGGCACAGGTTAATATTCCGCCTCAAAACAATCCGTATTACCTGATGTTCAGGGCAACTCTCATGGCTAACAGTCGAGATAATATAGGTTTGGATGACATCACATACAGTGACGGCAATTGTCCCTCCACTTCCATCTGTGACTTTGAAGTTAATTGAAGAATTGTTAACATGATAATTTATTTTTATTTTTACCAGGCTGATTTTTGCAATTGGAAATGCGGAGCCAGTGACTATTTAAGGGCAAGTCCTTCTACATCTACATCCAGTGTGAAGATACCATCAATTGACCACACACTAGGAGCAGCGGATGGACATTATATCAGTGTGAACCCTGCTAATCAGGATGTGGTGTTGTCATACACAATCCCACCTGACGTACAGGCAACCCATACTTTGCCAGTGACATATTTACCTAGGCCAATGTGTTTGAAATTGTGGTATTACTTTGGACAGACCCCTACATATGGCGACTCTTTAACATACAGTGATTACTTCAATGTGTCAACAACTCTCACCAAGAACATCTATGGACGAACGGGCGCAGCGATCACACAAATTAGCAAGCACAACCAATGGCTCTATACTCGAGTCAATATGAAACTTTCAATAAATGACAAGGTTATGATCAAAGTTCGCAAATCCAATGCAGCCAAAAATGTGATTGCATTCGATGATATTCAGATTCAAAAGCAAGCCTGTGAACAACCAGGGTGGTGTGATTTCGAAAACGGTATAATTACATAAGTCCTATTCAAATTTGTTAGCTTACTCAATTTTAGATTTTTGTGGCTGGACAAATGTCAGACTAAATTTGAGCAGCAAGCAAGTTTTATGGACAAGAAATTCAGGGGAAACCGAGTCTGACAATAGCGGACCACTTAAAGACCACACCACAAATACAGAGGATGGCTGGTACATTTATGTTCCAGAGGACGCACAGTCGAATGGTGTGGCCGCTCTCCAGAGTGAAATCCTCGGCCCCTACACCTCTCAGATCTGCTTTAGTTTCTATTATCACATATTGTCGGAGTCAGGAGTAGTCTCACCTAAACTCACGGTTGCATATATTTCCCCGCATTTGTCTGAAGAAAATTTCTTGGGAAATATATCTAGCCACTATGATGATAGGTGGTATAACTTCAATGTAACTCTTAGCAATTTGCCATTTGGTCTGTTCCAGTTGAAAACTAATTTAGAACAGACATCACGAGCAGATGTAGCAGTTGATGACATCTCCATAAAGGCTGGTCCTTGTGGTCAGAGTGTGTCGACCCGACCCCCTTCAACAACACCAGAGCCCGCTTCTGAAGAACAGTGGGACTGTAATTTTGAAACGTTATCCTGCAAATGGAAATCAAATGGAACAGGATGGGTAAAAACATCATGG
>JAQGCS010001694.1:0-12733 GCA_034702105.1 Fuscozetes fuscipes | reverse complement strand
ATTATATCTTGATTGCGATTGAGATGTGGACGAGCTCTAGCGCTCTGACAGGCCTCGGGGCTCATCTTCTGTGGCGATAGTTTGTTCAAAATCTTCAAATAAAAATAATTTTGAGTTAAAAAACATTTTGATTAGTCTTTAATTGTGAGCCCAGACCTGAAACTGAGTCATTAAAGGCATTGATTTATTATTGTAGTCATAATTAGTGAGCTTTTTGTAGTAGTTTTCGAAGTCATTGCAATCAATACTCGTGGACTCGTGTGAGAGCGCCTCCAGGAGTGCCGTATGTGTGAACACATACTGTCCCAACTTCTCAACCAAATTAATCCTCTGCTGTCTTATTACACAAAAATGCTTCAGAATATCGATCTGTTTCTCATTTTTGGCCATTTCTAACATTGCGTCGATCAGAATATAGGTACCTGTGCGACCTACACCTGCTGAACAGTGTACTATCATAGGTTGTGTTGGCTTATAATGTAGTGATGATCGTACTCTTCGGATAAATGTTAGTAGAGAACAGGCATACATAGGGACTGCATGGTCTGGCCACGATAGGAAATGGTACTGGATGATTTCGCGCACAACACCTTCCTATAAATTAAGAGTTTAAATCGATGGTAGAATTTCGTTTATTCTTACATTTTCTGCAGAAAACGTTCGAATCATATAATCAGCAAATATTTCAGTCTTGTCCAAGGTCACTTTTATTGTCTTCTGTCCATAAGTATAGCTCTGGCTCTGGTCGGGCCAATATTTATCGCATTTATTCTAAACATTAAATGAGCTTTTTATAACTGAACTAGGATTAGTAGTACCGATTTGGTACATACTTTTCCTCCCTCGTCAAGACTGGTCAGCATAACAATCTGATGGCTGTCCAACTGCCAAACCATTCTCCAAAAGTCAGTGATAGTGTTGTTGAGGGGTCCCTGAGTGGCAACATATCGATTGGAACACTTATATCCGTCCACATAATTGGCATTAATATAATCAGTGTTTTCGTCGTTTTCAATGGTTTCCAAAACAACTCGCGAGTGATCGTAAGGCAAAAGATTTCCGTATCTGTTCTTTGCCCTGTGCTGAACTTGTTTGCCATAATCCCATTTCATTAGTTGTCCTCTGAATACCGAAGCGAACTCTTGTTTGAGAACTCCGTTCTCTATTATCTGAGGTATGGTATCACTCAATTCAGACAAACCAATCAAATGACTCTTTATTTCAAACTCTTGTTCGTGAAATGAACCAAACGATAGAGTGGAGCACCGATACGACTGATCGTAAGCTGTATTCGATTGAATCAAAGCGAAATTGTGAGTCCAAGTGTATTTTGAAACATTCAATACCATTAGCATTGTTCCTTCGAATCAGTTTCTTTCTGTCATTTTTACTCCACAAGAAAAAGAACCTTTGAAGTCGCGACTCACCAGCATAGTTTCTGTCCAAAGAATATTCTTCAAAATTAATTCGTTTAAAAGTTAGGATTAGATTACATGTAAAGCAAAAATCCCAACAATAAGAATGTTATTAAGAGAAGAATGGCCAACACTATTATTAGTATGATTTCCAGATTTGTCGGCTTATTATCACCTAGATAAATAATCAAAATTTCAAAACAAATAATTGTTATATTTGATACGACCCCCATAAATATTTGGATCAACATGTATATCGCCCAATAAGTCGGGTTCCTCATTAGTGCTGGTGACCCTGGCTACCACTAAGCGAAAGGGAGTACTTTTCTCCACATCAAACGTAACAAAAGGCCGATGATTTGTGGCCACTCCTTTGTTTTTATTACGTGCTCGTGATTCTTTGTATTTCTCAATGATTTTGTCCTCACTGAGTTCCTTGGTTGCTATCAGCGATACTTCCATGAAATTGTTATCAAAGCAGCTTTCTCCTATTGTAACCGTAATTTTCATTCGACTGCCACTAATTTTAGTCTCCGGAGCTATTTCTTCATATCATAAATTTAAGGAAACACCTCTTAAGATAAAATCCTTATAATTATCAAATTCAAAAAGACCTTACCAAAACATTTTCTATTTGGTAATTTTTGAGAATCACCACGGTAATCACTTCCGTGCCGATTAGGATCATCACAAAATACTTGAAGAGCAAAATAGTTAAAGATTATACCATAAAAATAAAAACTACTGACCCAATGGAATGAAAATGATCAATATGATTTTAATCATTTTCAAAATTTTAGATGATTTCAAATGATATTAGAAATTTATTTTACATTTGAAACGAATGACATATAGAGTAGAAATCAATTAATTTATGGCAACAATAAGTGTTTTTTGGACAAACAAAAGGAAGTTTAGATATCCTCTAAAATTTGAGGTAAAACCTATTTAAAGCTTCATTTGTCGGGATGTGATGCAAACCATCCACTGATCGATCATTCGATTGAATTTCTCATTCATTAAAACATTTATTTGCGGAATAAGTCATTGACTAAACTTTTTGAACAAATGAGTTGTTTTTGTACAGAATTTTTAATAGACATAAACTTCACACAGAATAGCACTGAATAGAAGTCGAGAATATTTGTCGCCACCAAATGCTATGATATACACATATCTTCCGATGGCATGTGTTTCACAGTTTATATGAATTCGTGAACTCGTTTTCAAGCGTTCTGTACTAATATGACCACAAACCTTCAGAGATTCAGAAATACTTTGATTTGTATTTTGAGTAATGAATTTTGAGTTCTTATCGAAAGCAACGGTCAGTCTTTGGATATGGTTTTGTAAGTAGTGTTGTGGCCACGAAACTATGACCACACCGTGAATGGCCACTACTTCTGTTAAGTCAACCATCCATATGGGCGTTTCCACGAAATAGTTGTCGAGAAGAGCGCACTTCTGCATTGACTTCTCATAGTCACCAAAGCCGTCGACGGCATAGTTTG
This sequence comes from Fuscozetes fuscipes, assembly GCA_034702105.1. NCBI lineage: Eukaryota > Metazoa > Arthropoda > Arachnida > Sarcoptiformes > Ceratozetidae > Fuscozetes > Fuscozetes fuscipes. Next base: position 9,807 of record JAQGCS010001694.1, on the reverse strand, counting down.
AATTCCCGAATTCCCAGTTAGTCCACGAATGACGCTTATCATTAATCCAGGTTGTTCTATGATAGGACAGGTTGGGTACTGCAATTCAGAAACAGTTAAGTTTAACAATAATAATTTATTCTATTTTTAAACTTGCAGAAATATAAATCACTTACCACATTCACTATTGTTATTGACTTTGAAGAAGCCACTTGGACACTTTCCCTGATGAAGACATCCAATAATTCCGATTCTCATTGAAATTCTTGACTTCCAAGTGATTGGATTAAAACGAATAAATCGAGCGATGATCGGAGTGTCGAAGAAATGCCATCTTTTGGTCTCTTTGTCCATATTTGCATCAAATTTCTTAATTTTGGTCAAATTGGAGTCTTCTTTATAGAAAGTCCAGCGAAGAGAGTCATTCGAATACGATATTGAATAAGAAGTGACCCAATGTCTGCGATATGGAGCACCACTGCCTCGTGTGACCACTCCAACGATAAAAGCGGGAGGACCCAAATCGATGGATATCCATTGGTGCTGATTATTCCATTTGGCGCACCACCCAACTGATCCATCGATGTAGGCGTTGTCAGGGGAGCAATAAGCGTCTTGTGGCCAATTGCGAGCACTCGAAGCTTTGTATACACTTCTCGGCGGATAATTTATGACTGAATCGCATTGACGGCAACCAAGAAGTTCGAGTCTAAGGCCCGGATTATTATGCCATGAAATTACTTCAATTCGAATAAATCGAGAGATCATTACTTTAGAAAATAAAAAATATTGCAAAGAATGCGAGTCTTTGTTTCCGAGTATTTTTTGCTTAGAATTATAGTAAACCCAATCGTTTGCATCTTCGCTAAAAAGCAGATAATAATATTTGATCCATGACTTTCCATCTGCTCTGCCCTGAGTGATGATACCATTAACAGCAGTCTGAAAGCCCAGGTCAATCTGCAGATATTGTTCCGTCTTATTAGTATCGGGACACCACCCCCTCCCGGGCCACATATGAATTCTAGCGTATTTGACATTACAATTAGGATCTTTGATATAATTAGAGGAAGCACTCAATTGCCAGTCATGTATTCGGCCATCAATCAGACCCAAAGGGGAAGAGCAGTCTATTTGATAGATAATCTAATTTATAAATCGATTATTTGAGTCAAGTATTCCAACCATTAATTGAATTCCAATCATTATATTTAGGACTTATTGGAAGTAATGTATGAACCGTTGGATTAGTCGAAAGCACTTCTGCTTTGATGACGAAAATGAACAGTAGTTTCGCTAAAAGACACCCAAAAAGATAATTATCTCTAAAAGCCATCCAAACGAATGTCAATTCGATACAAATGAATGATTTTTATAACAATTTAATTGATTGAATTGAATGAACAATGAAATCATATAATGGCTATGTTTTGGTCATATTTTATTCATAACTATTGATTCCTACCTTTCCTTCGGTGAGGATTTGTCTGAAAAGCGCTTTTATTTGAATATTAAGGAAAATCAGTTTTTAGACAAAAGTTAAATTCATTTTATTAAACAAATAATCTTTAAGTCAATAAATTTTACACAAAATTAAGTCTAAACGCAAAGAATAAGTGATTTTCAATTATTTAACGTCATTTAATGCTATACAGTATAGCCTATACTTATCGACTGAAAGATGTTATAATTATTTGTTTAAAGGAAAAAACCTAAGACTAGAAATAATTGAGTCTTTAATGAAACAAATTTATGAAATGATTAACAAATTAATGAACACAAATAATATCGATTAAAATTCGATGATTTGAACTTTCAGTCAATAAATGATTTTTTCTACACTCTATTAGCGATACTTAAATTTTGAGAATATTTCTTTAGATTTTCCTTATTATAAGACTCAAAACAAGTGCTCCAAAGCATTAGATTTGGAGCGGAGGCTGAGTTCCTCATTGTCTGAGTCGTGGGCTTCAGTTGAGTCCTTCTTTTCTGTTCTAACTTTTCGATGTAGTTTTCTGCGGGTTTAACACCCATTTTGGCTGCTTTTTTCAACAGTGCTTCTGCCCTGTTATGATCGACATTAACAACTCCTCCCTTTCCAAACAGGTAGAAGAGTGATAAATTATAAATGGCCAGTTTGTGTCCCATCGATGCCGACAATACGTAATGATCGAAAGCTTGTGTCAAGTCTGGGGTACCATCACTTGAATGCAGACCTCTTTCAAAAGCGACGCCCATATTGAACAGCGCTTTAGGACTCGTCTTTGAAGAACGCCAGCATCGCATCGCTTCGTCGGGATCAGTTTGAATGAGTGCAATGCCTAACAAATTGTTGAGTCGATCGATATAATGTATAGACGCCGTCTGCAACTGTCGACAAATATCATCGATCGGATCTGAAGACTGTTCGATGCCCTTGTTAATAATAAGTGGTATTCCTTCATTGGATTCGTCATGGATTTGTTCAGAGCTTTTCTCTTCAGTTATTTCAGTGATCTTCGAATTACTAAAATCTAAGAACTTATTCGATTTGGAAGAGAAGACATAACTCTTCCTAATGGGCGCCGAAAGGACCCGAAGTTTCGAGAGTATTGCCGAACAGTATCTGCATTGTCCGCAAACATTGTTATAACAGTTGTCGGGATCGTTGGGTTTGTCCAACGACTCGCGACTCTTGATTATAGCGCGCTGTCGGCTGTAATATATGGGACTCTCGAAATGCAGGCCCACAACAATTGCTGCGCCCTTTTGTTTGAGTAAATTGAAATACTTTGAGTGAAACACTTTTAAAGACAATTAACGAAACAAATTAAATATAAAAGAAATTCTATACGAAAATCGAAAATTAAAACTTCACTTCTGAAGGCTTTTAACAAAAATAAAATATTGAATAACTGAATAACAAAGACTTAAAATCAGATTAAAATTGTTTTCAAATGACTTCTTCGAGTCTTTCAAAAGAAACATATGTTTAGTGAATGGAAGAGAAGTTTATTTGCAATAAATTTATTATATTATTGAAGACTTGTGTGAAACGAACAGATGGAAGATCTCATCACTCAATGCATTCAACAAATTATTGCAAAAAATATTTTGTTAAAAAAAGTAATCACTTTTGATAAATAACACCACTTGTGTGGTGCTCAAGCACAACTCAATACAAACATGACTAATTGAACATGGTCTATAAATTAATAGATTGATTATTTCGACCTTGAAATAATGGAAACTTGTTTGTTCTTGCTATAATTAGGGCTTTAAATAAGCAGATGTTCTGAGGTTTCATAACAACTAATTTGTGGTAAATTCTTGAGTGTGTGCTCATCACTAATAGCGAGTAAACAAATTGAAGAGTTTCTGATTGAATGCCAACTCTTATCAGTGACTATCACTAAACGAACTCAAAGTCATACTTATTGGCCAATAGTTCCACAAATCTTTCAAAACTCGTTAGAAAACAATTTCTAATTAAAACTGACATTAAGTTCAAAAATGCAATAATTGTTTCAGAGATTACCAAAGAAGTCATTAGAAAACCACAAATTAGAGGAAATGAGAGAAAAGAAAGATTCGATCATTGCTTACAATATATCCGACTTTTTCCAGAAGTCTTAGAGTTAATAAATGGTATTTGCATTCACTGAACGAATAAGAGTTGGAATTAAACTTTTCGTTATTCTTATGATTTCGGGATTTGTGGCCATTATTGCTGTCCGTCTGTCGGTCACCGCTTCTGTTATCGAATTTGTTTTTGAAGTTATCGTAATATGTTTTGTAGTATTCCTGATATACTCGACTCGTTTCGTCCCAATCGTTGACAAAATGGTAGTATTTGTCGGAATACTCGTTGTCTTCGCTGACAGTCTTCTCATTGAAGTCTTGGTTCGAGTAAAACCTTTTGACATAATTCTGACTTTGAATGCATTTAAATGTATTTCGATTCAAAGAACGGAATAATTGTGACAACATTTTAGTCCTCAATTTGGTTGTCACACAAATTAAGACAAATTAGTATATCACAAATGTATCATGCTTGCTTTTAATACAATTAAAACTTATTATAATTTGAATTAAATTTAAGAGTAAATAAACAAAAGCCAAACAAAACAAAACATGTGATCAAAAACTGCTTCAAATTTAACAAAAAGTACGATATTTTGAAATGAAAATCAGCGAAATTGAACTCAACTTAAACTGAATTAATACGAACTCATAGTTTAACTCTATTTTAAAGCAATGAAATTAAATTTGAAGAATACATATAACAGTGAATTAAAGTTTTAATATTTCCATACTTTCATTGTTTTGGACGTTATTTATGGAGTTTAAAGAGATTTAATCGACACTCAAATGACATCAAATATGAACTAAATTGTGTCGAAAATCATAACATCTTCTGAACCAACAATTAGATCAAATTCATTGGTTTGTGATAATCGATGGCCGAACCACGTTTTTGTGATGACAAAGACCTGGTCGAGTTGTGCCCCGCTCTAGATCTGTGGCTCAAACCAATTGCGAAGCTCACGATCACTGTAACACTTCCAACACTGAAGACATTGGACAACAGCGGACAACTTATGACTATAAGCACGTGGGAAGTGATGGATAAACTCAAGAAGAAGATAAAACCACTCAAATTCAAAACATTGAAAGTTAGCAAATCAAACATCGAATTCATCCGATTTGAAGGCGAGTGTCTCTCTCAGAACCAATTGGTTCTAATCGAGTCCAGACTCAACAAAATCACTCTCAAGTTATCGGGTTTTGCGCAGCAGTTGATGGTTAAGACCGCAAAAGTCAAAATCGGTATATAATTGTTTCAATTGTTCACATTCTCCATAAAGTTATCATTTTTAAGGTTCGACTCGACACGAATGGGAGTCCTTTTTCAGAGACAACCCTCATATGAATGAAATGAAACCTGGACATAGACCGGACACATTACACTTAGAGGTGAGTTCATTACTTTTCTTATTTTTTGGTTTTAATTGGTTTGCGTTAAGTCATTACCAGTGAAATGGTTCGGAGGAGAGAAACCTCAACCAAACCTATTGGTCAAAGTGTTTGGCATTTTCGGTGAAATAAAACGGTTCCACATTCCATGCCTTGACATCAAAGAAGAAGAGGACGGATTCAAACGTTTCAGTTTTAGTGAAAGTCTTAGTTTCGAGGCTTACGTCCAATACAGGGATTACATCGGTTTCGTCAAAGCGATGAACGCCTTGAGAGGAATGAAATTAGTGAAGAAGTTGTCTGAAATCAAGAACCAAAAGAATAATAATCTCGAATATGATATTAAAATGGATTTCGACAGAACTAAACATCTGAGCGATAGAGCCATCAAAAAGAGGCGAATCGCCAGAGAATACGGAATCAAATCTGCGGTCGAAATGAAGAAACTGAGGGATGAGACCAAAAAACAACGCGAAATGTTTAGAAATAGAATCACTTTTTTACAAAATCGCAAGAAGACAGCGAAGAATATACTTCAATACCTGTTCTCTTTGGCCGAACCTAAAGCTAAGGCCAAAAAGCAATTGGAAGTACAAAAAACCGCTGAACAGAAACTCAGGGAAAGACTTCTTTTAGAAGAAGTGAAACTCAGAGAAAAACTCTTAGAAAAACGAAGGGAACAAATGAGAGCTCAGGCAAAAGGAAAGTTGAAGAGTGTTGCTAGTGTCAACATAAGTGCACCCAATCATAATACTAATCCGGAAATTCAATCGGACTCTCAAGACGTAAGACATTCAAACATCAGTTCATTGAATTCCTATTCATTTCAGTCACGAAAATATCCAAATCATTATATGAGTAATAATTATATAAATTATCGGCGCTTTCTATACCTAAACCATCACAACCGACCTCTTCATCAGCAAATCCTAACCAATACGATAAAGCCATCCCTCTATAAAAATCATAAGAAAGGCTGTAAACACTATCGACCGAAGAGTATTGTCATTCAAACCAATAGTTGTAATAAAAGCAAAACTCATCATTAAATCATTTGTTTGTAAATTATGTTTTAATAAAATTGTTTTCAATTAATATTTTTGTCCTTGTTCATTTAAAGAAATAATAAATTTGAAAAGTAGGCCTTAAATGTTTACATTTGTCAAACTGTAAGAATTAATATGATATGAATTTGAATGCTCAATACAATTTTTCCATCAAAATATTTCTACACTCGGTTACCATTAAGAGTAAGTACTACAGACCGTAACAATGAATTAAACTTGGTCATAAATTGCTCAGTAGCTTTGTGACCGCTGAACCAAATTCATTCAAACTTGAACATTTGATAGGACAGGTGCTACCTAACCCTTCACTAATTTTTTAAACATATTAAATAGCTACTTGTGCTATTCAAGAGTAGAAAGTAAAAAGAGCTATTATATTTTAAAGAGCTATTAGTTATTTGCGTTGTTATACATATTAGTTATTCATAATACAGTCAGACCCCAATTTAGGTCAACTGACGGGGCTTTCAAAAACATTGACTTATATCGAGTTTGGTTCACAAAATAATATAGTGGTAACATTAAGTTAAACTTGCTAGCGCGAGACCATGTTATTCAATAGAAATTCTATGAGAATGTCAAAATGGGTAAAGGAAAACGACTTTCCGACTATGAAAGAGGTCAGATCCAGGCATTACATTCGAGTGGACTGTCTCACTGCTTCTGTATCCCTTTTGTTTAAATTAAAAAGTTGTTGAAATATATGTCAAATGATAGATGAGGTGACTCTTTTGCATATTTTATCATGGTCACCTCTTAATTCAAGTGTAATTAGGCTAGAGGGCGTAGAAGTGTTAAATATATTGGAAAAGACCCTATGTACACCCAATTCAAACCCATTGAAGCCACAATATAGATGTAAGACTGTCTATCGTGATCATCACAATGACCAAGGAATCACTCTCATGTGTATAAGTTTCGAAACAAATAAGGGATTTAGATTTAAGCAAAAATGTTTCAGTTTTGAGTAGTTTTACCTCATTTTCGATTAAAATCAAAACTCGATATAAGTCAGTGTTTTTGAAAGCCCCGTCAGTTGACCTAAATCGGGGTCTGACTGTATTATGAATAACTAATATGTATAACAACGCAAATAACTAATAGCTCTTTTAAATATGAAAAATCTAGCAATAATTGCAGACACACTAAAATTTCATTAAAATGTATTTATAGAAGTTTTGTTATGAGTCTGATTCTGATTCTTGTATTATAATAAACTTCTACTCTTCCTCTTCCATAACCACTTTTCAAACCAGGTTCATCTACAGATGTAGTAAGATGTCAGCTAGGACTATGACCTTCGCAAACACTCCATTTTCTCATAAATCTTGAAAGATTATATTTTTGCTTAGTATGCTAGAAAAATTTTAGACATGGCTCTTTCATATGGCTTTTACAGAATCAAAATATCTTGAGTAGTTTTTGCACTATCTAAAATCTCCGAATGAAATTAATTAATGAACGCCCTATTAATTTATGGCAACAATAAGTTTTTTTTAAACAAGGAAGCCAACCCCCCGCTACTTCGCAAGACCCGTCATACTTACCTAAAAAATTTAGATCTAAACTTAATTAAATTTAAACGGATTTAACAATAATTTCGTTACAAATTTTGACTTTTTTCACAATTTTATCCTAAGAAGAGAATCCCGAAAAAGAATAGTTATGGCTAAATGCTAATAAAGTCGCGCTCATTCACCAAATCGTCGCCTACTGTCGCAATGAGAGTCGCACTAATCTACTGTGAGAGTCGCACAAAGCTTTCACTGCATTCACACAGTGCGCGACTTTCGCTTTAGATGAGAGCGACTCTCATTGCGACAGTAGGCGACGATTTGGTAAATGAGTGCGACTTTCATTAGCACTTAGCTATATTCAGTCTTTTAGATCAGCCAGCAAAACAAAATTCATTCTTATTTGTAAAATGACAAACAAAGGCAGAGAATTCGGACGAAATGTGTTTGTCTTAGACATATCGGGCAGTATGGGTGGACTTAAGTGCCAAACGTTACAGTTGTCGGTCACTCGTATTATCGAAGATATTTCTGATAACAGTTATGTTGGAATTATTTTGTTCGGCCATAAGATCACAGTAGCTTACCCAGTCACTCAAATCGTCGATAGAAACATCAGGGATAAAATTATTAAGAGTGTTCCAGCTAGAGCTAACGAGGGAACTGATATCGCCAAAGGTATTTTGGCGGGGATTCAAGCCTTCAAAGATGCTAATATCTGTACTGAGAGCGCAACTATTTTTCTCTTCACTGATGGACAGGACAATCCAGGTTATGTTGACAAAACACTGCCCTCACTTATTGCAGAAAAGGTAGTAGATGATTTTTATTAATCTTTTCTAGTATTTTACCTCTATTTCAGATCAAATGCATTTGTATAGCCATAGGGAGTAGCGCTGATCCGAACCTCGAAAGGTTATCCTCAGCCACTGGTGGAAAAACATATTTTGCCAGTGACACAGATAGAGAATTAGCGGCCAGGGTTATTGAGGCTACCATTCAGGAGACCAGAATTGAACAAATAATTGATAACAAGGGATTGGCACCAGTAGTCAACACATACATTTGTGATGAGATACTCAGAATCTCCGAATCAGTTATAACAAAGAGTGTGATAATTGATCCTGATATTGGCCAAAATACTGTTATCACTATCGGATCAGAAGATTTCGATAAGATTTCTGTTGTCATACAATCACCGAATGGACAAACATATGATTCGGCAAATCCTGAGCTCATTAGAAGTCATACTCTCAAACGCTTCCAATTGAGACCAAAGACGACTGAGCCGGGGGTTTGGACAATCACTTTGAGAAAACTATCGGTTCAACCAATCAGTGCTAATCTGTCGGTCAAAAGTCAGCCATTGAACAGAAATTCAGTTCAATTGAAAGTCACTCTTAAAGAGGTAGACAGTAATAGTCCGCCCATTATTATCGCGGAATTACATAAAGGAAATAATGCTGTCATTAACGCTGACATAACCGCAACTGTTGACAAACCCGACGGCACTCAAACCACACTTAAACTCAAAGCTTTTAATAATATTTATGGCAATTATTTTACTGATTATTGTGGTTCCGGTCGCTATAATGTAACGGTTTTGGCCAACAATTTGCAAAATAATTGTAGACTCAAGTCTATGAATGGGGTTGTGAAAGGTTAGTGAATAGTTTAATTATCTTGGTCATTTGTAAAATAATCATTTTAAGGTGAACTGTCTGTACCTGCGTTTGAGCGCCAACAGATTGCTGGATGTTTCAAAGTCACCAATAATTTGCCACAAACACCCCCCGATAGTAAATTGAAAGAGATCTTACTCAGCACAGAATTCAATTCGATGTCATTTGACAGCAATGAAGAGTTAGAATACACTACAATTCCACCGAAAAAAGAAGAAGTGATTACAAATAAACCTAAACCGAGAGCTCTCCCAAAGAATTATGAAATAAATAATGCAAAAGAAAATATTTATACGACTATTCTTGTACTCAAAAAGTCTATTAATTCGAACAAAATTACTGATATTGAGAGGGAAGACATGAAAACCGCATTTAATAACATCGATACTCGTATGTCAACAGATTCTTCGATAACTATTCAAGACTTAAATAATTATCTTGATCAATTGAAGGAATTCGAGAAAAGATTAAAATAACTCAAATTTACTTTTAATTTGATATTTAAGAAAAGTTCAAAATTAATGAACTTATTTCAGGGATGGCCAAGTTTTTTTACTCTGGGGGGGGGAGGTCTAGGGTAGGGGTTTTTCAAAATTTTTCTAGGGGGGG
>JAQGCS010001693.1:0-12735 GCA_034702105.1 Fuscozetes fuscipes | reverse complement strand
AATATGAGAGAATATGAGAGCGAATAAATTAGTTCAAACATTTGATTCAATGAGATAGAGATGGGATTAGTTCTAAATTTAATAATTAATTAAAAGTTGTGTTAATAATTATTTTATGAGGAATGCAATCGAAGTTAAGATTCAATATTTCTAATTAGTTTTCAATGAGCATAGTGAGAGTCATCCAGGGCATTCTCGTTAATCATTTGATGTAAATTTTTCCGGAAAAAAATAAAGATTAATAAAGTTGTATATCACTTCAGAAATACATTAACGCATTGCAGGCATAACAGGTGGACGCCTAACAATTAATGAATATCGTAAAGTATAGATCTAGGTCCAATTTAGTTCACTCGCAGTCATAAAGATTAATTCGCTTTTTTTTAAAATCATTAAAATCGATGGCATTAAACGGATAGTCAAAAGGGAATGTAAATCAAAGGAAATGTTTGATAAAAAGTGAAATATCATTAAATAATGTGCAGAAAGTGTTATAAATTGATTATATTCTTTAATTATTTTTCACTTCAATTAAATTTTAATGAAAAAGTCGAGTGATTTTCGGTTGAAATTAATTATTTTGAAGATATATTGCCAATCGAGTTATTATCGCAATGGCATGTTCAATTAAGTTCATAATTTTAGAATGAATGACAATTTTATAATTTAATGTTATGTCGTTCTGAATATATATTATGCCATTCTTTCTAATCTAAACGAGTTTTAGTTGTATTAGATTTGTTTAGAGTTGAACTAAACCTTGCTAATTATGAGAAGATGCAAATTAAATGTATCAATTGATCCTTCTTAGTTAAATTTTTTAACAAACTCTTCCTGTCAAAAAACTTTCGCAGCAATTATTTTAAAGATAAACCCAAACTTCGAGACACTATATAAGCGATTGCTTTTCAATCAAATTTCATTCACTTTTCATTTTCTCTTTTATTTATTTTCATTTCTTTCAAACCGCGTCTCATATCATAACTCAAAGAAAAGATGTTTAAAGTGAGTGAAGAATGTCTTCAAATGTTTGAAATAATTATTGTTTTGTAGATTTCATTAGCACTCGCTTTGATTGGATTCATAAGTGCCTTAAATATTGATCGAAAAGGTGGTGAGGATGACTTCGGTAAATGGAGTCCATACCATTCGGACTCATCCAAATACAGTAACAGCGATATGGACTCGGGTTATAGTTCCAGTGAAGAAGGTTCCAAATCTGATTCAGTTTCTGCTGCCATTAAAACTCAAAGATATCACCGAGTGATTCCTATCCACGAAGATGATGAAGATGTCGGCCCACATATCATTAAAGTTGATCCTTACAAACAACCCGTTTCGATCATTTACAAAACTGAGTCCAATCCAGTGAAGGTCGAACAGATCCATAAGAAATCTGAGCCAACACTTGAGGAAACCGAATCTGAGGACGAGCCACACAGAGTGACCCATAAAGTGTTCCGACCCGTTATCCAAGAAATCAAAGAAATCATTCAACCCTACAGACGTATCAGACAAGAAGTCAGACCTGTCCTCGAAGAGGTTCACACCATTGTCGCTAAAAGAGACCGATCCCGAGAAAGAGGACAGAAAAAAGAAGAGGAGAACGACCAAAACGACGATTCTTATAAAAGACCATCAAAGAAAATGAGAACTATGTCTGAGGATGATTCATCGTCGTCATCATCATATTCATCATCATCTAGCTCAGATGATGATAATTCCAAAAAATACATGACTAAAATGAAATACATGTCAGACATGGATTCAAACAATCGAAGATCTAAAGAGAGCAGAAAATACAGCCGATCCCGACAGGACAATTCAAATGATAACAAGGAAGAGGACAGAAGTGACTATGGTAAATTATTATTAATGTTAAGTTCAGAAGATAACTCGAAATCAGATGACAGTAATAACTCGTGGAAACCCTCGTATTCAGAAAATGTTTCAAATAATCGAAAACCCAAAGAAAACAAAAGAACCATTCAATATAAGGATGACATCTCTTCCGTCTTGGAACAGATGAACAGTCTTATGGGAGGAGAAATGAAAATGAGAGCATCTCAGCCAAAGATGATGACCGCCAATCCGCCCATGATTAATCTGAACTCTGGTAAAATAAAACTTTTAGGAACAGGTATTAGTCCCATATACTCTGGAGAGCATATGGCGTTAGCTGAAGAATATTTATACGGCTATTAAGCCCTGTATTATATGTTATTTATTGACTCATTTATTATATAATTTATTTCATATTTCAATTCGAAATTTTCGATATTCATGAAAATATAGCCAAGAATATCAAAATTTCCAATTTAGTTATTAATTTATAAACGAATAAATATATTTGAAATTTACAAAAATCTTTGAATTTTATTGTTTCGATTGTTTTACAATTAATTATAGAGAAGTCAAAAATTAGATAAACTAATGAACAGATTTAATAACTGTTTGTTTTCGGTTAAAGTTTTATTACATAATTCATAAATTATAGATATGTTCTCAAAAATTACTCAAAGCTCTAAATTTTGTCGAATTCATCAAAAATCGAAGAATGAATATAAATGAGTCCACAAATGAGTCGGTGCTTACAATTAATGTATAGAATATATTGGAAACTAATTGAAACTTAACATTAGATTTGAATTTGTTTTTACTCAAAAGTCTTTACAATTGACTATTCAGTGAAACTTAAAATTAACCGAAACTCTAATGAAATGATTAAAACGTAAAACTCAAAGAAAAATACGAATAATTTACAAAAAGGAAAATTAAAAAATAAATGATAAAAATAAAAACTGAGGCTTCGATTTTCTCATTCATTTTACACAATAATAATAATAATAATTTCATTACAAGTGTTATAAGAATTTCATTCATTATTATCATTAAACAAATCATAAAATCTCAAATGAATTCTTCAATTGTTTGTTAAACTGATATAAATTCTGTTTTATAACAAAATAACAGAAATATATTCGCTTAACAAAAAATATACGAGAATTCAGTGAAAACTTGTTACTCATTCAGATGTAAAGTGCGGTTCAGATAACTTAATATTAAATTAAACTTCAAATTAAAAAGAGGTTTCAAAATATTTAGCAAAAAATTTTCTAACATTATATCCAATGAAATACTAATCCATTTTTTATCAATTTTTTCGAAGATTTAATATATTTATATAGAATTATATGTATATATAAAAAATAATGTTAATAAAAACGGTGCGATGAAAGAGAATAGTATTTTCAATTACATTCTCGTCTAATATCTTGGTTTTTCATGTAAAGTGTTTTTTGAGACAATTCTTAGACATTTACTTTTCAACCATTATTTTATGCGTCTATTGTTTCGATTTCTTAAGAAATATTTTTAGGTTTTAAATCAAATATTTATTTAATTTACAAATTGTTTGAACCAATTGTCTTATTGTATGTATGGATAAGTTTTTGTATCTCATCGAACGAAATGGTAATTCATTTTCACATTTTGTTTGTCAACTAATTTTGTGTAAAATTTTACTCAAAAAGTTCATCAAATTATAAACCTTTGAGAAAATGATCGATAAATAGACTTTTAGTAGAATTACAATGAAATCGATTAAAACGATTAACTAATTAATAACTTTTAATGACTTTCTCTGGGATTTTAACGGAAATGAATAGTTATTTGAGATTTAATTCATAGTTAAGTTTTATCTCAAATTAGCCAAAAATTGTTTCTTCGAATACTCTACGCCACCGAAAAAGGGGTAAAAGTGGTTGTCTTTCGTATTGTTTTTTTCGATATAAAACGTGAAAATAAAATAAATTGAACTTAAACTCAATGATTTGTATAAACCCTATAACTGGGCGTCTTCTCCGACCACCACTGCCGACAACTCTACCGGTTCTACTCTTTGCTTTTTAAAGGCTGGTTCAACACTACTGTCAACAGCACTGTCATCGATGCTGTTTTCTTCTGATGGTATGATTCTCGAGTCTTCGCTTTCAATAAACTCTGAACCGAAGTCTTTACTGTCTTCTCCGTTGAGGTTTCCGTTTCCGTTCTTAAAAGAAGAGTCGTTACTCTTTTCTTCGATTTCAGAGGAGGGTCCGGAAGAATTCTCATCAGAGACTGAACCGCGCGCTTCTCCGTTGGTCACAGTGATGGTGGGCGCAGTTATTGTCGATGTGATTACTGATTCGTCCTCTTCTGAGTTTTTAACGATAGTCCTTTCGGTTCCGTCAGCTAAAGGCATGTCTTTTAAGAGTTCGGGTTTAAATTCTCTTGCCAAATAATGGGCCCAAAGGGCCTCATCTAATTTATGAGGTGTCCATTTGCCTTCAGGATCTGCGACAATCAATCATTAATTTACAACTAACCAAACAGAGGGGAGAAATTACCGCTTGCTTTAAGCTTTTCGGTACAGTTCCTGAATGTATCGCTATAATTGGTATATTCGGCCAAAGTATAGTCTGTAGCTTCGACTCCTGGCGTTGAAAGCATACACTCTTCTGCCATGAATGGAGCGACTTCTGGATAAGCCGCACATAATACAGCTAATGGGAGGACAACATATTTAACTAAATGTACTCAATATGAATGGTATTCGTATTTTGTGATCGATTTTAGATATGACTAAAAAGTGATTTATTTCTTGAGAATATTTTTTTTAAAAATTCGATTGAATTGAAAAAAGTTGAAAACAATGAGAATAAGTGGAATACCGGAAGCAGTTGCCGGTCCGATGCCTTTGAGTGTGACCAAAGCATTGATAGCTTGCGATAGATTTTTAGCATGGTAGATCTTTCGAAAAGCTTTTTTACTGGTCGTTACCACTGCTGTCTCGGTGTTTATTCGAACCAAATCGAGAAGACGGGGCCGGTATTTGCCTCTCTATTACAACAACAAAAGGTTTAAATAAATTCAAAGCATTGTATGTCATGTTTACCATTAATTTCCATTTTGCTATTTGAACCAATTCTTCGTGAAGAATATGAGGGTCTTTACGCGAATGGATTAGTTTAGGCAACTGTTCCCGAAACCTGAATAAAGGACACGCATATTATATAGATTTTAATTGATTTGGTTTTTAGACGAAATGTGAGATCAAATAATTGAAGCGATGTTTTAATGCATTGATTATCAATGAAACAAAAAACCCAAAGAAATTCAATATTCACTCAAAACAATGTTTTGTGGTATAAACGAAAGAAAAGCCAAGAAATCGGATTCAAAGATTGCATTAACTGATGGCATAAACCAAAGCAAACATTCAACAAAACACCACAAGAGTTGTATTGCAGTCAAACTTGAAGTTTGAATAAAATCTTTGTTCAATTGATGCAAAAGTAGATTCCGATGCCATCAAAAATATTTTCATTTCATAATTCACAACAAAATTATTTGAAGACAAGAATTGTAAGAATACAATGAAAAGGAATTGGATTCATATCTTTGAAAATTTGTCACATTTTACTGACTTTAACCTAAATTCTAGAAATTAGAGGCAAATAATTGAATAAAAACATGAAAACTAACGCTTAATGTTATTTCAATTTCAAATGAAATACTTTTGTGAAACGAATCAATCAAAAGAAATCAATTAAATTTCACTTAAGACTAATCCAATGTCTTCTCTTTAATTAAATTCAATATAGATTTGAGTTTCGACTAAACAGAGTGTAAATCACTAATCAATCGCTGAATTTATACAATAAACTCATCACAAATTGGGTTCACTGACAGAATAATCAAGTTCATCTCTTTAAAGAAAACCAACGAATATTTCATTTAGTTTTTGTGATGTTTACAAATCGATGGACAGAATATCGAATTAAATTAATTCATAGACACAATTGAACTTAAAAATTGGGGATATTTACAATGAAAACAGTGGTAACAATGGTAGTGAATCACTGGATGGGATCAGTGTTATGGAGAGCCCAGACCCGAGACAGAGTGAGGAAAAACTCGCCTTATCTGTCAGTTGAAAATCTCGACCGACAGCTGTTATGCTTTTTGCCAATACATAGATATTCTGCGCTATCGAACCGATAGAGTAGTGCACAGACTGTGAGCACTGCCTTAAAAACTCAAGTTTACAATTGAATGGCATATAACTGTCTCGAATGTCATTCAACTCCAATATTTGATTCTACAATAGATGTCAATTAGACACAAGACATAAGTTCATTGTGTCTCAAATTACGTAATAATCATTACTCACTCTTAAAACGCAAAGTCAGGTAATGATTGTATTAAGAAAATAAGCGAAACTCAACGCCAAAAACAATATTTATCTGCTTTTCAATACAAATGAATGGCTATTCACAACATTCATAGCATTCGGAAGACACACAACAAGTGGTTTATCGCAGATTTGTTTCGTTTTTTGTTCTTGACTTTGATTGCAATATAATCTGTGAAATCTGTTACCAGAATTGTGTTTAATATGAAACAAAACCAGAAAACAAAACATTGAGAATAACTATTGGTTTTGTATTGAGTCGTGTTTTAAAAGCAGATGTTTTGTGTATTTATTTCATTGGTTTTTAGCCCAACAACTATTGACTCAAATATTCACTGAAATGAATTAATTAAATATTAATGAACACAATTATATACATTTTATATCAAAAGAGTTTAAATTTATTCAAATTTCGATTATTTATTAAAACTTTTTGAATTAAAATGAATAATATTTACTCGAATGAGACTAAATAGGTATAAAAAGCCATTAAAGCGCATGATACAAGTAATATTTATGTTTGAACAAGAAAAATTATTTTAATGGTCACTTAGACTGTGTTTATCTGATTTCATTTGATTAAATTGATGTAATCAAAAATATTGAACAAGCTATAATTAAAAAAGTAAAAGTAAAACTGGCCAATTTATTTTCCAGTCTAGAGGAAAACGTTTAGCCGAATATCAGTAATAAATAACTCATTTGTTTTATATGTTGTGATAATTGAGTTCAAAAAGTTATGTTTCGACGATTGTTACGAAAGAGAAGAGAATATTCTTTATTGGAATGAAGCGAATCATACAATCAGTACAAACGATAACATTATTCGTTAGTCTTTTTCAATACAAAAACACCGAAAATAGAATTCCTTTGAAAAACAAGTTTTACTTCATAGCAATGCAAAGACTTTTTAACGCAAACGGCAAACAATTTCCCCTTGAATTGCAACCAACACAAGGAAAATGTTGAAACACAGGCACACAATTGGAAAGCACAGCACAGCCACTAATATTTTCCAATAAATTAATCGAAAGTCACTGTTTTTAATTCGGGTTTTCTCTCACGTATTGATTGGCAATCATTTATTCAAATAATAATTTTTATTTACATCACAAGTTTGACGAACTCTACGCTACTAAACATGTGTTTATGTATAACACAATATATTATTAAATAAACTTTTCTCATATACTCTATGAAACAAATCAACGAATGTTTGAAGGAATGAACAAAATTCAAGGATTTCTTTAGTTTTATGATTTAACAAATAAAGTCATATGTATTTCAGCACAAAATAAGAAAATAGTCTTTCAATGAATCGCTATAGAAATTGATAAGAATTGTTTGAATACTTATTTTTATTCTATTAAAGTTTGAGATATAAATGTATGAATTCTCATTAAATGCATACTCTATTCCCCAATTCATTCAGTAATTAATTATCAGAAAATGATTTGTGGTTTTGATATAGTGATGAAATCTAAGTCAAATACAAAATATATTTTTGAAAGAATATATTTTGGATATTTGCGTACAATATATACAATAATTTTATGTTTGAACTAAGATTTCATAAATTTTAGAAAGAATTTGAAACAAAATTCAATTTTAAATTTATTTTCGAACAAAAATAATTTCAAATTTGGGATAATTTTATAAAATCAAAGCATTGGGTTTCATATGTGAGACACAAAAAATCTGATAAATGTATACAAATAGTATCGACAGAAAAATCAAAAATAATTGCAATAGATTTTAATGGTTCGTATAACGAAAATAAACTATCTGATTCTCAAACCAATAGAATGTGCCCTGTTTGCGATTAGATTTATAAAGATTACTAAATTATGTCAAATTATAATCACTTTTCTCGAGTTACGAAACTAAAAGTATGGAAATAAAGAGAAAGAATAAATTAAAAAAGTAATTCAATAGTGCTCAGAATATTCAATCAGGTTTTACTGCAATTCAATAGGGATTCGGGTGATCTTGAGAGAATGGTTCGAACTCGTTTATATTTGGAATGTTATCTATTACTATTTCAATATCTCATAAATGGCATAAAATATTGTAATTCATTATTCGATTATTTATATCAAAAGTGTAAAAATGATTATTAATGAAAACAAATAAATTTGAGTGCCGTCTCAATCTTACAAATGTGCCCTTGATAATAATTGTACGATAAAATAGAAAACAAAACAAATAATATATTTGACAGAATTTTCGGCGATTGCTTTACTCATAAGTAGACTACGAGTTCATTGAATAAATCATTTGTTGCGAACAAATGCCCACACATTTACTTTAATTACATTATTTGCATATCTATAAGGATTTGTCAGATTTTCATTCAATATTTTAATGACAATTCAATTGACATATAGTTGTCCGCAGTTTTCTTCAATGGGTTTCATCAGAAAGTGTATGGTTTGAGCCAACGATCCAAACATTTATAAATAATTCATTGATTTGATTGACTCAAACACTTATATAATAAATGATTTTATTGATAGCTATTTGCTATAATTTATAGCAAATCATCAATAAATAACATTTAATTAGTCACTTGCATCTATTAAAACATTGTCAGTAAATTTGGTGCAAACCTAAGCAGAACCTAATCAGCAGTTAATTGAATGCAATTAAGAGAAAGAATTTAAGGAAAAATTGAAGCGAAACTGATTTAAGCGATGGAATCGTTTTTTGACAAAACACGTGAGGATTGACTCAAAATCAAAACAAACAGATATCTCATGTGCTCTAAGATTAACGAAAACAAACTTTTATTCATTGCATTTGATGTTCGAGACTATGGATAGAGTATTGAATTATGTGTTAGTCAAAAGCGCCCAACCCTAACAACAAATATGCAGTTTGAACATGTTCAGTTCACATTCTAACAAAAAGCAGATATTTTCACCACATATTAGACCGAAACTAAACAATTGGCCGAAGAGTTGCCGAAATTCGATGAAATATTCGTTGAAATCGAGGGAACAGTCATAGGAATGACTCATATTTTTTTCCATAGAAAATACATTAGAGTTTGCTATGAAATGGCAGTCGTTGGGAAAGCATTGGGAAAGACGGCCAAAATGGCGGACAACAAAGCAATGGAGAGACAACTATATAGAAATGGATATAATTTTGAACAAAATTAAAACTAATTGTCGGCAAAGAGTTTGTTGTCGAGAGTGGAGTGAGTTTTGAGCTGAAAAAAGTTTGCGCTGATATAAAAATGCATGCATTGAATGCACTGATAATGTATTGGTGTTTCACAATAAGGTATTCCTTGTTGGCTGTGTTGGGGCTGTTATGCGCTTTACTCTCGTCTTTCTCTCTCTCTCTTTTGAGTACCAGAGCTAACATTTGAACGCATAGAGAAATGTATGGACAGTGAGTACAGTGTAGAGCTGTGTATTGATCGTAAGCCAAGGCGTCTCTTTGCTCAATGCATATCGCGTTAGTGCTGTGCTGTGCTGTGGAGGACTCGCCAGCAATACATGTAACCCACTTAAGGGCATAGAACGTATAGGAGAGCGAACGCATAGCAATAGCATTAGCACTGATATCCCTTTTTATCGCAGAGCACAGCATACGAATAAAAGGCCATACAATCAATAATAAGACAGAGTCTGTAAATAAAACATATGAACTGTCTGTTAGGCACTAAACACTCACACATGAGAGAGGGCTCGCATTTTAGGAACATTACATAAAGTTGGCAAACAATTACCATGCTCAATAATTTGAATATTTGTCAATTGGATTGGTTTGTTAGGCTGTGCTGGCCTTGAAGTGAGTGTTCGTCACTATTGAACACTGGATTGCATTCTAACATATAATAGGTTTCAATATATATAACGTCTCACACATACCAAGTGTCGAGTTTGATGAGCTCTTCAGGTCCACCTTTCTTACTACTCCGCTGTTCCGCTTTAAGTCTGAGCACATCTTTATATAATGACAGAAAGTATGACCACTGTTTCGGTGTTGCCTTCGAGAAAAAAGCCAGACTTGAGTCGTTCGGTTCAGCCATATTTGTAAGTCTTCTTCTCTCTATGAAGTACTGATTACTACTATTTTTCAATACACCAAATGCTGTATCGCTCAGCACAAGAGAGACAACCAACCAAACCAACCAAACTTTTACACCACTCAACTCCGCACAACCGGAGGAGAGGCCTATCGCTACGGTCTTAGCCTATGACTACTCTCCGCCCGCATTTTCCCCAAACAGCCATATATACCGGTTTGACAGCCTATCCGACAAACCACTAGAAACTGGGATTTTGCGCACAAACCTCACTAAACATTTTCTAAACTCCGATTGAAGTCATTGTAAGAAAAAGGGATTTTCCTATCATTTGGTTATCTATTTGATGGCAATTCACTGATTTAGTGCTTTAGAAGAATTAGTATTTACTTTATCTCTGATTTGGAAAAACTTTTCTCCTCTTTTCAAATACTGGTTTTAGCGGCGCTCCAGACGTGTATTCAGTTTTAGTGTTGTGTCAAAACTTTTTTCTCTTTTAAACACAAACTTCTTTGCGAAGAATATTTTCTCATTTTCTTGTTTTTCTCATAACTTCTTCGGAACTCCTCATCAATTCCCGAATCAGACTTATTCACAAACTTTATATCTTTTCAAATGTTTTACTAATTTTATATTAAATATAATTTCAAAATAGAATTTAATTTATTTGGAATTTTCTTTTATTCAAAGAAAATTTGAACAAATAGTGAGGAAAAGTTGTGTCAAAATTATATTTAATACTTTCAACGATCAAATATTTCTAAAATTCTATAAATATATTTATCAAAGTATTATAGAATTTCAAGTTTTAAAACAAAATTATTCCTAATTTCTTTATTATTCATGATTTTGGCAAGCAAAATTACCAAGAAAATTGACACGAGTATTATATGATAATTATGTTTCAAAATTATAACTTAAAGCACCAATTTTATTTTTCCTAAATCTCAACACTCAATTAAACAACATATAATTTTAAAAAAGGTACTAGCACAACAACATGTTTATTATATAATTGTATTTAAATCCGATTTAATCAAAAAAATTTTGCTCCGAAGAACATAAGTCGAGTTATTCATAGAGTTTAGAAAACTTTGCGAAACGAGTTGTGTCTGACTTTTGATGCTTTGAGAGAATATTCTGAGAGTTTGTGACTCAATAAACAGTCAGTCATTAATCGTATGAAGCAATGCATTGAATGCCACAAAACTTATTTTGCAGAATAAACTTTTGAACCCAAAACCTGCCGTCAATTCCAGCTCTGCTATCGATTTGCAAATCTGACGATTGGGATGATAGCCATCTGCTGACTCCCTCACCAACTAAACCATCTGACAATTTAATGCTAATATATAACCATGATCAATATTTTAGCATCAACATTAAATAAACATACACAATTGAATATAACAAGGATATTTCATTTATTCAATAAAAGGCACAATTATTTCTAAATAAACAATCAATGATTAATGTGCTAGTTACTTTTGAACTAAATCCTTTTCAAATTAACATTTAAGTAATATTTAAGTCTCAGAATTAAGAACTTTTAACGCAATTTATAGAAAAAGATATTTTTTCTCAAAAGGATTAGAGTTATGTTAAACGAGTCACATAATAGTTTAATTATACATGGAAATTGAATTTTTTGCAATAAAATTCTCCATGATGTCAATGCAAAAATTGTGACAGATATAATTGTAAAATATTGCAAATTATTGAAAAATTGAGAGCAATGTTCACATAAAATGTAAAACATTTGAAGTGAGCGAAGAAAATGTTTGTAAAATCGTAATAAAATCGGTCGACACTAATGTAAAGAATGAAAATTGGGGTCAAAAGCACTTAATATAGCAGAACGTCGTTCAGGTCTACAAAATGGGTTTTATGGTCGATATGTCGCTCTATATGTACTCACATCTAGTGTTTCGCATTTAAACTAATTTCCAGTTATTCTACATTACATTAGTTCTAGATAAAGAGCTTGGTGCTATGAAAATCGTTTGCCTATACCTACATTTGCTTAAAGCAGATTATTTTAGCATTACTAGAGCATCTTGGTGCTTGAAATTGACTTGCTTAAAACTCTAGATTGCCTAAAGCGCAGTGCTCATAAACCTAATGTACTTAAAAATGTGTTTAAGCCTATTAACCAAACGTCCTTGTGATGACACTTTAGCAGGGAGCTTTCCAAAATTCTACCGGATAAAGCCAAATTTTTATTTTCTTGGGAGCAAAGGTTAACCATACTTGGTAACTCTGGATCGTCGAATTCCAAACTTCCTGAAATCTTTCCTAAAGCCTAATATATAGCATGCGCAAACTTATGAATCATAAAGTGTGCAAGTAAGTTTTCAAATATACAATTACTAAACTTGAACAGTGTGAATACTCAACTACAAAATACAGTGCAGGTCGTTTAGTAGCAATCGCTTGGTGCTTTTGAAAACCTTTGCCTATA
>JAQGCS010001692.1:0-12741 GCA_034702105.1 Fuscozetes fuscipes | reverse complement strand
ACTTTACATAAATGTTAAATCACATAGTGATCAAAAAGTTTGTCAGTTGCTATAAGGCATTAAGTCGAGATGAACCTTTTCCCCAATTTTACTAATCCTCCACTGAGGGACTGTCAAGAAATTCGGAAATTGGTGTTAGACTAACGATCATTCGACTTTTCCGTGACTGTAGCCGTTAGCAGGGATGGCCAAGCTCGGAGGCTCTAGGGGAGGGGTATAGGGAGTGGTTTTCACCAAAATTTTGCCACCTCGCTTCGCTCGGCGGCCGCGAGGGGTGGTATACCTGTGATGTTAAATTTTTCAAAATTCTAGGGTTGGCATGCCCAAAATTTTCTAGTCTGCTGGGGGGTAAGAGGTCTACCGTGGCAATTAGCATATAATACTGTGACATATGGAGGCATTCCGGAGTGAAGCTGAGGGCAATAATTTTGTGGAAAATTGTAATTTTTAAACGAATCAATTAATAATTTATTCATTTTTGGAGTTAATTAGAGACAAATTTTATTAAATTTAAATATAAAACTTGATTAAAGAAATAGTTAAAATGCCAATCAGTGTCCCCTATGGTCAGGATCTCGTCTTCGAGGGGCAGCTCTTATGATATTATCGACTCTTAGTATCATTTCTGCCGCTTCAGCAGCGCTGAGAAGAACCTGTCGTTTGACAACAAACGCTTCGATTATTCCAATTTTCTCCATGTCTTCAGCGATACCCAAATTCATATCCAGACCATAAGAATGCTTTCCCTGTGAGTGAAATGCTCTCAACTCAGACAATAGTTGTGCCGAATCGTATCCGCCGTTATCTGCAATAATAGTCGGGATTTGACGTAAGGCTTTAGCGAAGGCCTCCATTGCAAACGACTCTTTGCCGGGTGTTTGAGCCGCCAATTGAGTGACAGCGTTGGACATCAACATCTCAGTGGAGCCACCCCCATACACTACTCTGGGCTCTTTGATGGTTTGTGAGAGAACACACAAAGCGTCGTGCAATGAGCGCTCGGCTTCATCTAAGATTTGTTGAGTGGCTCCTCGGAGCACAATAGTGCAGGCCTCGCCTAACGGCACACCAGAAAACTTCAAGAGCTTATCCTCTCCGATCATAACCTCTTCAATGAGGTCGCACTGACCCAAACGAACCTTAATTTGCGACAAAATTTTATTAAAAACCGTTTGAATAAAAATATAATACTTTTTCAGGATTTCCAAAAGTAGACACAATTTCGCCGCCAGTGACCAGAGCCAGACGTTCGATGCCATCGAAGTCAGCATGCTCAATGGCCATAATGCCAGCGTCGGCGAAAAGTTGTTCTGGATAGTTATATATCAGCTGTCGATTAATGAAGACATTGATGTTATGTTTGAGAATAAGGTCGACCTTTTCCTTCATCTTTTCCTTCTCGGCCAACTCTATTTCTGCGACCTTGGCAATGCTGTCAACTTTGACTCTGGAACCGAACACTTTGATCTTATCAGTGTCCATCGGTGTGTTGGCAATTAAAATACGGGCCTTTTCTATGCGTTTGGGCTGATTCACACCCGGCTTCTTATCCAACAAAAAACCGGAGTCAAGAAAAGAATCGGAGAGAGTTGCGCCCAGTTTTTTGATTATCTGAATTGCGTCCAAATTTCCCGAACCTTTTAGTCGAAGAACTGCATCGACGGCCAATTTGGCAAAAAATTCTTTGTGTTGGGACAGGATTTTCGAACTCAGAGTTGTTTTCGCGATATTAAGTAAATCAGAACTAAACTGCTTTTCATCAGAACTGTTATCCTTTGCAACCGATTCGAGTGCTTTTCGGGCCACGTCTACAGACTTACGCCAACCCGAGACTATTGTCTGTGGATGTAACTTCTTGTCCACCAATTGTTCCGCTTCTTTAAGCAGTTCAGCGGCCAAAACAGCCACAGAAGTGGTTCCATCGCCCACTTCCTCGTCTTGTGTCTAAAGACAAATAACGGATCAAAATGTGAATTGAATTCTAAGAGTGGAGTAAATGTCACTTTTGAGATATCAATCAGTATCTTTGCGGCCGGATTGTCAACACCGACAGCTCTTAGAATAGTAGCGCCATCATTAGTCACTTCTACTCGACCCTCATTCCGTCCCTCACATAAGAGAATTTTGTCCATTCCTTTGGGTCCTAATGTGCTTTTGACCAGTTCTCCGATAGCGATGGCACCGATGAATGAGGAGAGTCGGGCATTCTCTCCCTTGTCTTCCTCGGCCTCTCCTTTCAAGATATTGACCGGATTTAGTGAACGCGACTGAATGTTCAACATTTTCGATGCGATCTATGTTTTCAATTGATATCAAATGACAAAAACAATTAAATCTAATTTAAATGCAAACAAAAGTCACAGCAATTGAAGGCGTGTTTGAAATCGACTCAAAATTTCTTTATTTGGATTTTCACTCAAAACACGTTTTTATTACAAATTAATGACTTTACGTTCTTTTTGAACGACTCATTTGACGCAAATCAATATCTAAACATTTCACAAATACTATAATTTTAAGAAAAGGGGCAGTAGTTTAGAAAGTTTACTGCTTTATGAAAGAAAGGGCACAAAATAAGTGTAAAAAATTAACTTACATTTTGATTGTGTTATTCAAAATGGCAAACATTTCCTTTTCCTTTTAAACACTGCATTCAATTGGGTTTGAGTTGAGGTCAGTCTAATTGAATTCTCAATAAATTTAGTCAACAATTGAATTAATTGTTGTGATCACAGAAAATGGTAAACGGAGTCAACGTTTCGCGTGACCTGCAATGGGTTTTGACCCGAAACTGGTCGTCATCTCTGATCAAAGCGCGTGGAATTAAGCGCCGTTTTAGTCGATCGACGTTAAACCCGAAGGGTCTTTATGTGCCCCGTTTTGAGGGCTCTCTCCAACAGAAGGCCATTACAGTTGAGCCCAACTCAACCGGAAAGGGTGTTGTTTTGGTCTACAAGAAGCGCCGACATCAGCAAAAGCCGTCGAAAAGTATGGCCAGAGTTGAGTTGAATAAAGACTCGCGAAGAACTCTCAACAACATTAAGAAGTTCTGCAACAAAAACCTCTACAGAACTGATTTGAAAAATGTATTGAATCTCTCAAATGACTAATTGTTTTCAAACTTATAATATAAATGTTTGTTAGGTTTGTCTCAGAAGAGCCTCAGCTCTACTTCGAAGTCAAAAACCAAAACCAATTCGTAAAACTCGTCGAACAGGAGGTCCAAAGAAAACCGAATAATTGACTAATTATTGAGTTCTTGTAATAAAAATTAAATTTTGAATAAAAGTCGGAAAACATTTAATGAATCGATTGTTTATTTTTAATATTATTTAAATTATTAGATTTGATTGCAATGATTACAGTATTTATAGGCTTTTAGTCACTAATCGTATAACACTATTAGTCACTAAATAAAAGTGTATTTAAATTATTTATATAATGATATCATAGATATCGGAGTATAAGTCCATAGAATTAATAACTATTGAGACATAACTTCTGTTAAATTAGTTATGAATTGAATTCAAATCAAACTAATTGATAATTAGTTGAGTTCAGAATCGGAGCCAACAAATCGCAAAAATAATAATTAGACTGTCTTTCAATGACTAGTAATTAATTGGTTTGTCTTTAAATCGCATATAAGTTATAATTACGTATCGGATCTAATGATAATAATTATAATAATAATAATAATAATTAAATTTAAATGTCTTCTCATTTGGATTAAAGATTTGTTTAAAATATAATCAAAGGAATGTATGTTTCAAAAGGAATAATAGTATTCGGCATAACATAAACTGCCGCACAAATCGTTCATTTGTCTTATAATAAGATTTTACAAGAATTGCACAAATGATTAAAGTCTTCAACGAATTAAATATTTATAAATAAATGTAATAATAAATAAAGATTTTAATGATTTGATTCGTTATTATTTACTGTTTTACATACTTTTAGTTCAAGACTTGGTTTTTGGTCATCGAATTTAATTACTCAGTTCTCGAAGATTTTGGAGAAAACCCTCCGGAGTTATGATGTGATCAGATCCTGAATACCAGACAAACGTAAAAATAAGTCAAACGAAAAAGATTTTAAACACAAAGTCATACCGATTATGACCTCCCAATTCTTGGAAGCGTTGGTCACTTCGTAGGCACATCTCATTTCGGAGTAAGATATACCGCCGACGATGAAGATTAAAAGACGTGGAACGTTTTTAATGTTGAGTGCATTCTTGTCTTTATGCCAGTGTCCGTATCGCATACTTGTGGGCGTTGGGCGGCCATAATTACTCTGCGCTACTCTTCCCGCGAGGAATGGGAAGTGTTTTACATCCAATTTATCTTCGATGGCATCCTTTGACAAAATTAGATACAAAAGAAAATATAATTAATATTGTTGTTTCATATAGAATCAAGGATAAACTGGATATTTAAGATTAATATTTATGTCAAATAACTTTTAACTAGTTATTCATTCATAAAATCTATAACAGAATGTTGCATGCTTATTTGATTCATTCAATACATCTAAGGCACTAATCAGACACTTAGAAGATTTAGTGGATTAGTTAGACATACTTCCATCAAATCCTTAATGATTGGAGTCCAGCGCGACATTTGATACGTGTGTTCAGTGATGCGCTCTTTGCGGGGGATCTGATACACCTTCTTGCGACCGCTGTCCGATATTATATTGACGCCTAAATGCGACATATTTGTGATGATAGTCTTGTCGGTGGGAGGAATCTGTGCATGCTGAATCAGTTTGGCCAAATTCTCTTCGGAAATACCGTTTTTCGACTGTATATACAATAAAATAATCCGAATTTTGTCAGAAATACCAACACTTTGATCGAGAAGAATGGGCACAATGTTTCGCATGGGATCCTTGATCTTCTCTCCCTCGGCATCAGTGCCCATGGCCAGGTCTTGCTCAACTTTGCATAACTTGTCAGCGTAACCCTGGTATTGCTTCATACAGTCCTCCGCCAAATGCAAATGAGTGGAGTATTTGCTGAGTTCTTTCTGGTATTGCGGCATCTTTTTTATCATTTGAGACAAATCCTTAAGCGATGTCTTGTCGTTCGTATTCATACGTTTGCTGTCAACAAATTTCTTCAACTGTTTGGTTACATTTTGTGAGACGAGTGCGATGTGTTGGTGACGAAGTTCAGCCCAAATCTCATCGTTTTCGTCGAGAATCACTTCTTTTTCACGAACTTCATTACCAGACGCGGCCTCAAACTTATAGACATCGTTCTCAATGGGCAACAAATCGTAAGCCATTGCTTGGAATGTCAACTCATGAAGGAGTGGAGAAATACAGTCGAGTCCCCGGTCAACAATCATCAGCTGAGAGCGAGCCTTTTCTGGACCCTTTGAGAGATAAGTTTGTATCATTTGAAGAGTAGACTCGCATAAGAACTCACTTCACCCATTGTTGGCTCATCCGCTTTATATGCATCCAGTTTTTGTTGGATGAGTTGAGCCAACTCTACGTTTCGCTCAAAATCAGATCTGTATCTAAGATTAGGATATTCTCCGAGAGTAGCACAGAGTGTGGCCACCTGTTCAGCTAATCGTTCCAAAGTTGCTGTTCGTTGAGATTGTTTGCTGGGACTGTAGTAGAAGTTAAAAGACTCGTGAAGGTCCAAAGAGTACACCTGTGACTCATAAGGCAGGAACGCGATGTTGATCTCCTTCAGAGTCTTTATATATTTAGCGCACGGACTCTTACATAACTCGTTGAACAGTTCTTCGGGACACGACTCAGTGAAAAAGACATGTGCCGCCTTATATAGAGCTATGCGAGAGCTCAAGAAGTCCTGTTGTAAGAGTCGAATCGACTGTTTATTGACAATAAAAAACAATTCATTAGATATTTGTTCTCTGATTTATTACTTATAGATAAGGACTGAAAGGGAGGGAGTATTCAATGACTCATTCAATCGATTACTTAGTCTTCAAACATATTTTTAAATTGAAACGAATGTAAAGTAATGCAAATCGAAAACAAATGAGTGAAACAACACTTACTTCCTGTCAATTATTAGACAATTAGTAGACATTTGAGAGAAGCCGTCGATAATTAAGGGATTAGACAACGAGAGAGACATTTAAGAGATTAAGCGTTAGACAAACACATCAATTGTTAGACAATTCAAAGATAATTGAGGGCAACGGTTGGGGTCAGGAAAGTGCAGTGAAGGACCGATTGCCACAAAATGAGACAACAATTTCGGTGAAACCAAATGTTTGAGTAAATCAATGAATCGATAAATGAGTTCAAACCTTATCCGTCGGAGAAATCAAATAAATAGCCTCCATATTAGGCAACGGTTCTCTCTTTTTGCCGATATCTTCGACAATAGTGATGCCTTCGGCGGCGATTTCGTGCATTTTAGTGCACGAAGAGATCATTCGCATTCCCAAAGTGTCCACAATCAACACTTTCCACTCTCCCTTCTTCCTTACTGTCCTCACCACATCATTAATTATCTCTGTCAACATTAAATGAGACCAAATGAGTGTTCGGTTGATCACCAAATTGGATCCAATACTCACTTTGACCGACGAGTAGTTTGAGAGCCATTTTAGTCGTTTATGTGATTATAGACACAAATGTCAATCAAATGAACCCAATATTTACACTCTTATGAGACCCACATATGAGTGTCGCCACCCTTTGGCCAAAACACAGCCCCTTATGACTCATGTTTGACGACATTCAAAAACGACATAACTTTTGTGAATTTGTTTGTGAGTCCTGTCATTAGAGGACAGGTTTTTCCAAATGTACTCTCATTTCATTGAACACCAGTTTTACCATTGATTTGATTATCGCATGAATTCTCTGTATTTTAATTTTTGAGGAAATTTTCAATTAATTTGATTGAATTGGTTTTGGGTTTATTTGCGAACTCAGAGCTAAACACTGTTTTCCTGTTGTTTTTCATTTGAATCTGAAGTCAAATCACACGTAAATCAGTTGTAGAAATGGATCTGGATATTTTGAAAGCCGGCTCAGACTCTAAAGTGATCGTAACTCTGACTGAAATCAATCCGAACTCGAAATTGGTTGACATAAAGCGCGCCATTTCTCGCAAAAAGAAGTCTTTGTATCCGGAAAGACAGTCACTGAGACTGGATTCGAGAGGAAAGGCTTTAAGCGATGACGTCGTCCTCAAGACTCTTGACTTGAAAAATGGTCGTAATTTATACCTCAAAGATTTGGGTCCGCAGATCGGGTGGAAGACAGTCTTCTTATGGGAATATTTCGGACCACTTGTGGCGTATATGATATCGTATAGTCGTCCGGTTTGGCTGTACGGCCACAAAGCCAACGCTCCTATGAGTTACGTCACACACATCGCCGCCATTTGTTGGACAATCCATTACAGCAAACGTCTGTTGGAGACCCTATTCGTGCACCGGTTCTCGCACTCGACAATGCCTATAATGAACTTATTCAAGAACTGTTCCTACTATTGGGGATTCGCCTTTTATATCGGTTATTATGTGAATCACCCCCTCTACACCGAACCGTTTTTTGGTCGACTTCAGGTCTACTCATCACTGATTGCATTCCTTTTGTTCGAATTGGGAAACCTATCGATTCATTTGGCGCTTCGAAACCTGCGACCGGCGGGAACTCACGAGCGTAAGATTCCAATGCCGACCAGCAATCCATTCACTCTACTCTTCAATTGGGTTTCGTGTCCTAACTATGCATATGAGTGGTATTCGTGGGCGGCCTTCACAGTGATGACCCAATGCTTGCCGGCCGGACTGTTCACAGCAGCTGGTTTCTTTCAAATGGCGGTCTGGGCTCTGGCCAAACATCGCAACTATAAGAAAGAATTCCCGAATTATCCCCGAAGTCGCAAAGCGATTGTTCCGTTCATTCTTTAAACATCTGTAGATGTCTTCGATTCGATTCTTATAAGTTTTGGTTATTTTCCTAATTTTTTTATTGATCTTAATTTTAGTTCAAATTAAATATTTTTAAGGTTTCGGGCGTTATATCCGACACATGTTTTGTTCAATTTTTGTATTTCTGTTTAATTGTTTTATCAAAATCTAAATACTTGTAAAAAATGGTTTACTTATTACTTAAATATGATTAGATTCGAATTTTAATGATTTTGTGCTGAAATCAAATCTTATCTCATTTTGATTAAAGTGATATCAAATTAATATATATTTTGATCAAAACTATAGTTTGGCGAACAGTTGGAGGAAATATCTCTTTAAAAGTCAAGTCTATTATTTTTTTAAGTGAAAATAATTTAATTAATATAAGTTTTTGTGCATTTCCTCAACTTTTCTCATTGTATTTGAATATAACTTTTCCCAACAGTAAAGGCAATTATTTAAGAATTAATCACTAATTTATTGACTAAACTATAAACTTTGATTAATTGATTACTATTTTTAATGAATTTGACCAAATTCAGTATTAGCAAGATTGTTTTGTCATCAAACGGGAAATTTGAAATTAAATTCTGTGAATATAATGTTTGACTATAGAAGTTTTGGAATGAATTTAGTTTTAATTTGAGAACAAATGAGATTCTCTTCATTAATAAAAAGGAAAAATAATTGAATGATATCTGAGTTTTAATGAGTCTCGAAGTGAAGAAAAATTGAATAATTTATTTATTTATGGAATTCCTTTGGAATTCTCGTTGGAGTTGTTGTGAAAACTATGCAAAGCAATTGACAAATATTTCACTCTCGAAGAGAAGCGCAAAAAGGAATTCTCAATTCAATATCGAAGGAATTTTTGGTCATTTATTAAAAAACTAATACCTCTTCTCATAATCACTTCAATAAAGTGTTTATAACTCTGGTTATTGGGGACAGACCCGGAGCTCAACACAACCGTTCAAATTATTGTAAAAATATGTAAAAATAAGCTAAAAATTAGATAAACCCAACAAAACTACCTAACACTTTTCAATATAATTTATGTTTTGATAACAATTTTCTTAAAATAAAATTTTATCTAATTAATTAAATATGTAATTACTATATTTTATTAGTTTTATAAATGAATCTAGTCAAATAATATACTGTTTATAATTAGAATGTCCCTTATGTCCTAAGAAATCCTAGATGAAAGTGATGGCATCCATATATGGGCTGAAATCTTGGTGATCCCTATTTAAAAGCTGGTGAAAGCCATAAATATTTGAGATGACGGCCAAACCATTTAGTCATTCATTTAGTTTTATTAAAAAGATTTCTTCGTCGCTCAGAAAAGATGTGAAGAAGTGTTCACTTTATATGAGACTCAGCTCCTCATTAGTTAATCGGTGTTTAACTTACATAAGAGTCGATCGCAGTCTTCAGATAAAAACGATTCGATTATTAATTATTTTTAATATTATTATGTTTTCACCGCTTATTATATTATTTTACTTTAATTTCAATGCAATCAATGGCTTAAAAACGCCTAAAAATCAAACGGTTGATAATGACTTTGCGTTTCAAATAGGACTCGATCCTCAAAATCTGTACCGTCTCTTCTGGACTATTGATTACCAATCAGAAAGTCTTACTCTTGAGGTTCGAACGGTTTTAAACAACGATTATGACTGGTTTGCGATCGGATTTTCCGATTACGGAGACCTCTTTGAAGCCGATCTTTGCATTCTATGGTCGGATAAAAAACGTAAATTACATTTTCAAGTAAGACATCAATTATTTGTTGCTATCGATAATAAATAGAATGACACAAATTCGCGGATCTTATTGCAAATGTTTTCGGAGTAAAAAAAATGTCTTCTTTTAAAATATTAGGACATTCACACTGATGAGAACAGCTTTGTTTTTGTTGACCAACAACCAAATGATTGCAAACTTTTGAGTCTTAAAAAGAAAGGCAAGGTAATCAGATACGCCTATCGCCGCGATTTTGATACCTGCGATGCTCACGACTATGTTATTGAGGTATCATTTAATTTGAATGTCAGTCAATTTGTATGAAATCTGAATAAATTCAATTGGGTTTGAAAGGATGGAACAACTCACGTGGTGTACGCAAGTGGAAGGGGTCCACTAATGAGAGTGGATGGCATTCGTTTAACTGACTTTAAGCATGGCTTCCAAAGGGTTCAATTACTTAAAAAGTTGGAAGTCTTACCAAAACTGTCTATAACTACGAAAATGGTCGAACTCCTCAATGAAGAGGTCGTTGTTCCGAGCGCTGAGACAACTTACTGGTGTCGACGCCATCGATTACCACAAGAATTGGAAAATAAGCACCATGTCATTCAATATGAAGCCGTCATACAGAATGGCAATGAAGCTCTGGTTTGTATTTGAGACCATTCGTTGTTCCAATAATTTGAATGTCATATTGAGGTCCATCACATGGAACTCTTTCATTGCGAAGTGTCATCAGATGAAGAGTTGCCCGAATGGAATGGCTCTTGTTTTGCATCGGAAAAGCCAACAATTTTGGAAAACTGCAAGCGAGTTGTTGCTGCCTGGGCTATGGGTGCAGGGGTTAGATGTTCACCAATATTCCATATCCAAACTTAATGCTTTATCCTGTTTTGACAGCCGCTGTCGTACCCAAAAGAAGCGGGGCTTCCCATAGGGGGCAAAAATTATTCGCTTTATGTTATGCTCGAAATACATTACAATAATGCGCTGCAGAGAAGCGATTGGATCGACAGCTCCGGTATACGGATCTATTACACGGATAAATTGCGAGCACACGACGCGGGGGTTCTAGAAATCGGTTTGGAGTATAGCGACAAAAACTCAATTCCTCCAAAGCAATCTGCATTTGATTTATCCGGTTTCTGTACATCAGAATGTACCAGAGCTGCACTACCAGCCTATGGCATAACAATATTCGCTTCTCAATTGCATACACATCTGACAGGAGTGCGAGTGTGGACACAGCATATTAGAGGGGGTGTAGAACTTCTTGAAGTGAATCGAGACAACCACTACAGCCCTCATTTTCAAGAGATTCGAAAATTGAAGAGAAAAGTCAATGTCTTTCCGGGAGATGTTCTCATTAATATATGCCGTTATATGACCACAAATAGGAATAATATGACACTTGGAGGGCATGCCATCAGCGATGAGATGTGTGTTAATTATTTGCATTATTATCCGAAAACAAATCTTGAAGTTTGCAAGAGTTCTGTCGACACCCAATACCTGAGCGCATACTTTCATTACATGAATCAAAGAGAGTCACAAATGACATTCAATAATAAAAGTGTTGCACAAAATTTTAAGTCAATTGATTGGAACCCAAACAGAGCAGAATTCCTGAACAGACTCTATAAGTCGGCCCCACTATCGATGCAATGCAATCAATCATCGGGTGAACGCTTTCCGGTAATCATATTAATTGAATTATTCATAAATTCTCCATTCGATCGACTAATCGGATTGCATTTCACTTATAGGGCTATTGGAATGGAATACCTGTCCCTCAAATCAATTTTCCAGTAAAGACACCCAAAAAGAACTGCACTAAAACATGATTTAATCACTCTTTTGTTGGAAGATGATTTACACTTTAAAAGTAGAGTTGACTTAATTCTGAGTAACGCTCAGAATAAATGAGTATTCATAGCAATAGAACTCTTGTAATTCAGTATTGAATTTCGTCGATATATTCGTCAGAAACATATTGAAAATTAATTTATTGACCGATTAAAACATTAAATGTAAAAAAATGACTTAAAATTAGTATAAAATTTATTTAATCAAATCATTGTTACAAAAGTTTTAATTAGTTTAATGAGTCATTTAAATGATTGTATTTTATTATTAAAGTTGAAGAATGTGTTCAAATCAATTAAAACTAAAATATCGAATAAAATGTTTATTATTTATCGTTTATTTGATTATTGATGAGAAAAGTGGTGATCAGTCTAATTGACAAACAAACCATTTGGTTTCCAATTATCGTCCGTTCGATGAATGTGTAGTTAAATTGAGGTCAAGCATTGATGTCCATGCACAGTTCTTGGGTTCAAGTGGTACAAGAATTGCGTTTGGACAATCACAGCTTACAACCGGATCAAATTCAAATCAGTTACTATTATTGGAAGAAATAATTAAATAACTGAAACTTCAAATTATTTGAAAATTAATTCAATCAAAAGTTAAATGATTTAAAAACAGCTGATTCTAAACAAATTACATTTGAATGCATTCACAAATCAATTATAAGAGTATTACAGGAAAGTGCTCTTTAAGTGCATTCGTATCATATATTTTGTGATTAATTTGTTGGGTTTCCAATTAAAATAACCATTAGTTTTATAAATGCAAGCAATTCATTACACATATTAATAACTAAGAAATTTCCCTATTTTTAGATTTAACTATAATTTCTCAAATATAGACATTTCAAAGTTTTATGGAAAATTTGTGAAACTGGATGCCTTAATTATTTGTTGAACTTGTAATTGAATTTATGCAGGGATGACCAGGGGGGGTTGCTCGAAACCCCCCTAGAGTCGAAAATTTTGGAAAACCCACCCCCCTAGAATTTTTCGAAAATTTAACACTACAGGTATACCCCCCCTCGCGCGCGCTTGGACCTTACATCTCTTTGTGTTTTCCGCCGAGCGAAGCGAGGCGGCAAATTATTTACCTTGGTTCCCTCCTTGAGTTTTTTCGCCGAGCGTAGCGAGGCGACGTGCCGAGCGAAGCGAGGCGGCAAATAATTTCGGTTTTTTGGCGGGAAATTCAA
>JAQGCS010001691.1:0-12743 GCA_034702105.1 Fuscozetes fuscipes | reverse complement strand
TCTGTCTCTCTCTCTCTCTCTCTCTCTCTCTCTGTGTGTGTGTGTTGCTCTAAGTTATTGACTTTAGTTGGTACTTGATCGATCAAATATTAATAAATTGCATGAATATTCAAATTTTATTGAAAATTTATGTTTGTTTTGATTTGAACTAGAATTTTCCTAAAGTTTTCCCTAGAGTGCATGTATTTTACTAGCCGGATATTTGTTTAGAAACTTCTATGCTTAATATTTTAGACTTGGTAACTTTAGCATTAGTAGAAACCCTTGTTTATCAATTATTAAAACCTGTTATTATCACAACAAAAATTAATATACCTTTATCATTTAATGAACTGGATTTCATATAAAATAAGCCAAAGAATATTTAATAAAAACTCATGTAGGTTATAACCAGGGGTGCCCAAGGGGGAGGGGTATAGCACAAATACCCCCTAGTTTTTGGTCCCGACGAGACCCCCCTAGATTTGAGGCAAATCGGACCCCCCTCCCTCCGCGAACGCGAGGCGGCAAATTTTTTGGCCAATTTAGAGGCAAATCGGTCCCATTAGCCCCGCAAACGGGCGGGAAACGCGAAATGTTGCCGAGCGAAGCGAGGCGGCAAATTTTTTGGCCAATTTTTTGGAAAAATTATCTCCCACTACTCCCCCTCCCCCTCCAGCGAGTCAGAAAAATACACCCCTTATACGCCCTGATTTTTTGGTCCGAGGGACCCCCTTTGAGGTCGGGTACCTTGGGCACCCCAGGTTATAACATTCTTTATTGATCTTGATATACTTAGCGGAATGTTCTATTTTTTGTGCCTATGTTTTGTGTCATTTAGATAATAATAAAGTGGTTTATTTTCACGGATTACACCTATAAGATTAAATGTTCTTGTTATTATTATATTTAGTGTCCGGCCATTAACCGAGAGATAAAAGGTTTTGCTATCTTTGAGTTCATCGCTAATTATTAAGTAATAAAAAGGAATTTAATGTGAATTCATCGCAAGTTATGAAATATTTTTGTTGTGCACTCTATTTATATAAACTCTAGACTTGGAATCGATCCAACGGCACAACCAATTAAAAGGAGTGGATTCCAGACCTCTCTTATTCTGTTCTGTTGTGTTGTGTTCGCTAACAAATCGATGTTTTGGTATCAGCGCTGTTAGGATCGACTCATTCGCATCTGAGTTAATCAATACAAATGTGAGGCAAATATTATTTGAGTGCAAAGCGTTTTCTTAAGTCTTAAGCACAGGTATTATGAGTGCAAACAATACTACCGGCGATAATAGAGTATTAACTAATCAAATAAATGGTGATAATGTCGTCGTCACGTTTAAGCGAGACCTTGATCAGATATCTAGCAAGTCCTCGGGTATTAGGAGTGTGATTCCAGAGAGAAATGATGACCAGAATAAGTGCGCCGACAATCAACTGAACAATTGTCCAGAAAATAAGTCTTCCAATAGAAATACTATCAACTTTTTGGGTAAGGTGAATTTAGTAAATGAATACCTTCCTAGTGCCTGCTAATTTTTATTGGATTCTTAAGAAAATTCAGAGCTTAGCTTTATTAATGAAACTTTGGTTCTTAGTAAAATTAATCTTGCTGCTTGGTTTGTCTAGCACAAACTCAATTTAAACTTACTTAAGTAAATTGATTTTATCGATTTTTATTCTTCTGGTATATCTTAAATGGATATAAATTGGTGTGTTTTCTACATTGTAGCATGCATGAATAACACAGAAGCAATTTTGCTGCACAAAAGAATGTAACTAAGTTTATGGCATTAAGATATGAGCAAGATATGGAGTATAATCAAGGTCTATTCAGTATTTGACACATGAATCTGACAGCTAAATCTCTAGGATTAGCTTGCTTCACTGCTATTACCGATGTTATAAATAGAAATGAGTTCGAGTTAAATTTCCTTTTCTTGATCCGTGTGATCCCAAAAGACTTTAAGCTAGCTTAATTTTCATTAGAGTTTTGTGCAATTTAGCAACTTCTTAGAAAATGCGTCTATTCTTGTCTAACAAGTACTGTTTGTTAAAGTTCTAGGTTACTTTATACTGGTATTGATAATATTCTACGGATATTTTGGAAGTTTAATAACTGATTTGATTACGAAACCAAATAATGTGAAAACAAATGCCAAAGAAAATCAAAATCTAACACAAAATGAAAACCAAAACTCAACTAATTCTGAATCACAAGACTTGACAACAAATGACAATAAGTTTTACCGAAACGTTACGTCTATTGAATTGATTGCTATTTTGTGGATAACTATAGTTTATGGCTCAGCACTGCTTTTGTACCTTCGGTTTCGTGTGTTAACACTGGAAAGGGATCCCAACTCCGAGAAGAATAAAAAGAAGGACAGCACTGAAGAATTGAATGCTTTTTTGCAGAACAACCGCAAGAATAGGCGGTCCTTCAAAGACAAGATTCTTAACACTGAAGTTAAGGCAAAAGATGATAGCAATCAGCCATTTTGGCAAAAATAGTATCTATGCAATATTTTGAAAGTGCCCTGGACAATACACACAATATTATATATATATTTTCGTATACTATTTTTCATTATGAAAAATTAGAATCATCATGTTAACTAGCCGAATTTTATTGAGTGTAAATAAATTATTAAGAATTGTAAAGAAATTTTATCATCCCCTTGCGCATCCCTGCAGTAGTTATCAATAGTAAAGTTTGAATTGTTTTCAAATTATGGGTTTGAAAGAAAAAATCATTAAAACAATTTGTAAAATATTTTTATTCAATAATATTAAATTGAAAAATTGAACTGGGTTTTTGCTAGTTGAGATTTTTGAATCGTATTATTATATACACAACTTTAGAGAGCTTTTGTGTTTTTTGTCACAAATGATAAAATACCGGTGAAATCGATTTTAAAAGACTTATAGTTTGTGCGAATTATTGATTATTTCTTTAAAAAAAACAACGAATTCCTGAGAATTTCAATATGGAATTTGCTGTTCGATGGAATGTAAGATTATTTTCCTGGTTCAGTAAATTCGAGTTTTGCATATTCAAGGATGTCGAGGGGCTCTACGGGTGAGATAATAAAGGATTGATTTGGGTTTTTAATGCTAAAAAGCATAGCAAGGTGTGAGTTGGGCATTTTAAAACGCTATCTTTCTTTTAGTTGATACAAGTTAAATTTTTTCCAAAATCTGATTAAATTAACTAAAATGACCTAGTTAAGTGACCGTTAAATTGTTTAAAATAGTTTAAAAATCTGCCATTTGTTTGGCAAGGTGACACTATTTTTATACAATTTTGGTCATCACTCTGGTGATATAAATCAGCAATTTTATATATAAGGGGGGTTTTGCTCTGACTCCCCCCTCTCGGAATCGCTGAAATCACATGAATTTGTGCTTATTCTTGAGTCGAACTATTATATCGAAGTATATTTTGGTTGAGCGCCAAATCAAATGTGACTACTTTTGAGAGCTTCAAATATAAATGTCATGAAATGTATAAATAGTTTATTGGATTACAAAAAAGATTTCTTTAAATAAATATTTTATTCTTTTCTCTTAATGTACTTTAAATCATAACTTTTAATATTTTAGACGTTTTATGCTATAATATGGTTATTGTCTAAACAAAACAGATTGATTGAACTTGGTTAAAATCTAAGAATAATTAGGTTAGTGATGCAGCACGGAGTGGATAACAGTTATGCTGTGCTCTTAAAGAATGGAAAGTATGACCAAAATAGAAGTCTATAAAAACTTTATTATAATTAATGGTTTCATCGATTATTTGATTTCCGAATTTGTCAAAGAGATTATTGAAGTGACAGTCCTTTTGTGGTGACTCCCCATCCCTCCCCACCCAATCCTTGACCTTTCAACTAATTGAGTTGACTTTAAAAAGTGGTGTAAAGTACTATTGAAACCACATAAGAAGTCTGAGCACATCCTCACAGTCCACATGCAAATTGACTGCAAAGCACTGCCATAATTCATACCATTAATAATTAATCAAGCTAATACTTTATTAGGCATAAAAATGTGAGATGCGCAAGGTGATCACATATGTTTTATAGATTAAACTGACATTTCTCTAGTCGTGCACATCACTGGTTTGGCATTTATGATGAATATGTTTTTATTGCTATTATTTTTGTAATTTAAATGACTTTTTAATTAATTATTCTTTGGTTTTATTCCATTAATAATTGATTTTCTATTGAATACGAATCTGTTTTAGAATTCAATAAACTGATAGACAATTGTTTTTCACTGATTTTTAACGCAATTTATTTATAAATTATTTTAACGATTCGTTTAAACAAAAATATTAAAAATACAATTAAAATATGTCTTCAAATCATTTGAGTCAATGATTGTTTGGCGTAAACTTAAGCGTACCCTTCAGTATATCCCTGCACTTCTTGAGCTCAGCCAATGCCACCATAGCCTCGTCGTCGTGAGAGAGGGGCTCTTTGGCCAGCATTCGCTGCAACACTTCCAAGTGGTCCGACATATGGGCCCAACAGTAGTCGATTTTGTCTCTCAACTCATTGTATTCTTGTCTTAGTTGATCCGCCTCTTCGTCAGCAGGAAAGTCGATGGACGAGATATGTGTCAACTCATTGTTAACTTTCTTATTGGTTAAGGCCTTCTTCGCCGGACTGTTGCTGACTGTCGACGACTTTCGGCTTAATGTGTCCATTGTCTGAACGGGTAGAGTGGTCGGCCTTTGCGGAACAGTCTGGCCGTTGCTTTTGGGGGACGTCTTTGTTGGTTGTGGTGGTGGGAATGTTGGGGGTTCGCCACCCCCTGGACTCAGGGTGGGTGCGTTTGGCATTACCAGTGAGGAATAGCCAACCGGTTCAGAGTAACCCTGATCATGATAAGATGAAAATTTATTAAAATGATTTAAAATTTTTTTTAATAGAAAATAAATATAATATTAAATCAAATCCCAAACTATTTAAACGAAAATAAGTCTAAAATTCTAATAAAATCTTAAAATAATAAATAAAATTCTGAATAACTTTCGAAGAACTCTAAAACAAAACTCCACTTAATGTCAAACAAACACTTAATTCAAGACAAGAATAAGTAGTTTTATGTACCAAAGGATCTCTTATATGAAGTGCCAAATGTATTATGTAATGGATGTCTGGCACTGACGGGTATCGCATCAAATGGTAGAGACATTGGGCGTAATCGGAGACCAGGAGCAGTTTTTTGATGACTAAGAGCATTGCGGCGAAGATATAGTCACACAAAGCGAACCCGTCGGCAAATATGGCGTCCCATACGACCAATAAGTCCTGCATTTGAAACTCACGGCCAAATAGGAGGCGCATCCATCGGATGCCATAGATTTGTGGCGCGATTTCCATCGACACTAAATGGTGGTACAGCTCGTAGTCCTGGCGCCGGACTATCTGCTCGTTAATCATCTTTAGTTTGACCCCTAATACTGAAT
Source organism: Fuscozetes fuscipes (assembly GCA_034702105.1). Lineage (NCBI taxonomy): Eukaryota > Metazoa > Arthropoda > Arachnida > Sarcoptiformes > Ceratozetidae > Fuscozetes > Fuscozetes fuscipes. Next base: position 7,280 of record JAQGCS010001691.1, on the reverse strand, counting down.
ACAGATTGGTTTCTGAAGGCGCGGAGAACGGCTCCAAATTCAATGATTCCGGCTGTAAGTGAGTGGTGGGTGAAAGTCATTTGTTATTCAATTATTGAGGGAAAGGTGGGTCAGTTGGGACAGGCTTTAAAAAAACCTCAATTTGAGTGATAACTTGTTTGTGTCTGATGTGAGATGTGCTCAAAATTATCATTTTTATGATAAATTGTTTTCCGGAATCAGGGATGTGCAGGTCATCGATAGTATCAAATTGATTTGCTAATAGAATATTATCAAGAGCTATCAACTAAAATTTTACTTGAATCTAGATAGTGCCTAGGTAGAAAGCTAAGACCACATTAATAAAAGAAATATTTTAGACAATCTAACGGAAGTAGTTAGCAAGATACATTTTGGCCATCATAAGTATTTGAGATTAGGTCAATAATGTTTGTGTGAAACGGAAAGACTGATTTACGACTGGTTTTCACATTAAGTATTTTATTGTCTGAAAGCTTTTCAGAGGTTTTCCTCACATTTTAAATGTTTTTGTATTCATTAAAAACGCATAAAAATAGTGTTGTCTGTAATCAAAGAACTCTTCTTTTTTGAGAGCTTTTCATAATATTAAATAATTCTTACCCACAGACCAGAGATGATCACAGTTTTTAATAAAGAAAACACCCGTAATATTATATAATAAGCGTGGCCCTAATTTAAGAAAGGTAGGTCATAGAGCATAGCTCATAGGCATAAACATAGACAAAGAGGAAGGTATATCTCACAGTTTGATTAGATTCGTGATATTCAATTACACCTCCTCTCTGGCCATCTCTGACAACAATGCACTCGAAAAATGCCATTTCTCTCAATAATAGTGTATTTGATATGAAAACAGTTTGTTTGGTATTCACAGCAAATATTATTTCATAAAAGAGTGTTCTCTACGCTCTGAATAATAACTAATGATTTGTAAGAAATTTAATATCAGATAACAATCATTAGGTCTGACATAAAAAAAATTATTCGTTTGATATCTTAACAAAAGTTATCGTGGATTTCACTTCGCATGAAAAGTTGTTTTCAAAGTGTTTTCGTGAAAATCGATTTGTTTTGGTGTAAAACGAAATTTTTCGCACTTTTTGTGAAAAAGATATGTTTTTGAAATTCATTACATTTGTAAGTAAACGAAATCCGAATTTTAATTGAATTTTGGTTTTGTTTTTTGAAATTAGTTATTGATTTTTGTGGTGTTTCTCAACATTTGTTATGCAAACTATGACTTTGGCATTGATTTGGGGAATGGATTCGGTTTTAAAAGTAGTAAACTGTCCCCTGAAGTGATACATCCATTCAATGATAGACACAATTATTTTCAACACTTTTTGCTAATATTCTTAATAATGGATTTAATAATGAGCTTACTTTGGTTTGAATAGAGTGATTGTCATACCAGGACTCGACCCTTTCCATCACCGCACAGAATAAGAAGTACGAGTCGTGTTCTATAAAGTTGGGGTCCATTAATATTTTGATCTCTTCTCTAGAAAAAAATCAAATTTAATGATTATTTTTGTGACATTTTTTTCTAAGTTTAAAATCGGATTAAATATAAAAGTATTCATAAAAACCTTATTTTCATTTGTAAACCACTGATTAGTTTTTGTGTTTATGTTTAAGTTATTATTAAATTATAGATTTTGTTATTTGTTTTTTGAGAGGTTTTGTTTGTTTTTAATGGATTTCAATGAATGGTTAGATTTCATGCAAATTAAACAAAAAGAATATTAGATTCAGTTTTGTGTTCAAAGGAATGGCATTTAAATACTCAATGAGTCCGATCTCTTCTGCGTGAAGGAATGTCTGGTGATCACAATGGATGACGAAGAGTAACGGCGCCAACAGTTCATGCATTCCCTTTCATTCATAACGAATTCCATTAGTTTTAAATTTTTGGTCAAATTTTTATCATTTCAATGATGGACAGAGGAGTTGTATGAGAAAGCAAATTGAATTTATTATAAAGAATTGCATTATTTAAATGGATTAAACAATATGTGATGTGTTTTTCAAATGTGTTTTAAATGAATTTCAATTGTGTTTTAAACTTTTTGTGGGTGGAGTTCAATGTATTAGTTTAAAGCGAAATTTAAATCAATTTAAAACACAATTGAAAAGCACATCACATATTGCGTAATCTATTTCAAATGTTAATTCGCTTTATCTAGCAATTCAAATAAATTGGGCTGACTAAATTGCTGGGAAAGTTACGTAGAATTATGGTAAACCTGTGCCCATCACTTCATTGGATATAGAATTATAGATTTACTTGTTTATAGTCGATGAGAGGGTTTTCACGGGCAAAATGGAACAGAATATTAATCATAACTGACTGTATTTGTGGTAATTGAAAAAAGTCTATTTCGGGAAAAGTGCGGATCACGTCCTGTGATATCCGTGACCTGAGCTCACTATCTGTGAAGTATTGATTCCATTGACTCTAAATTCAAAGATCGATAATTGAAGTCAAATTTGAATACCAGTGCTCTGTAGGACTGGGGCTTACAGTCTCGTCCTGTGAAAGTGGATTATCTGGTCCAGGCTTAGTCTCAGTCTTTGTCTGCTCGGGTGATGTCTTCACATCTCTGGGATCTCTATTATAGTTATTGCATATTATCTCATATTTGGCGCGAAATTCAGTTGTTTTCGCTATTCTTTCTTCAGTGGTTTCGGGCAAACACTCGAGGAATACCTAACAATGGATTTAAATTTAATTGATGAGTCGACAGCCTTTCAAATTAGTTCCGATCATTGATCTCAATATTTGCTCAAATGTCAAACTCTTTGGAAATTTCCACAAATTTTTCGATAAAACATTTTAAGAAATCATTAATCAAAGTATTTGATTGAGATTTGAGACAAACAATGGTATCATTTATTGCTTTCATTTCAATCTATGTCTGAGAAAAGCGATAATAATGTTTAAAATACTAGGAATTCATTGAAAAAACTCTTATATCAAAAGAAAATTGCATCTTGGAAATTCAATATGTTTGACTACGTCATGAGACATAAGAACCCTAACCTAAGCTCAGGCATTGAATGACAGATAGAACATACAAATTAAAGGAATATTAAATTATTAAAGGAATAAATATTATTGTGAAACCTTATATATTTGACCTGAGTGATTACAAGAATAATGTAAATAACCATATAAAAAACTTGATTATCTGAGTCTAGACAGGATCATCTCTGTCTGGTTGTTATGAAAAACGTGCAGACCATTTTTAGCAAAAATTAAAAATTTTAAAATTATAAATGGTCATTGGGGAATTTTGTCGTGCATTGCTAATTAATCTTGCTAAAAATATTGAAAAAAGTAAAAAATAAAAGCTAAAAAAGTGCGTCAGCCGGGAGTCGAACCCGGATCAACTGCTTGGAAGGCAGCTATGCTGACCGTTATACCACTGACGCCTTCATATCTCCTATAGGTATTAGCAGTGGTTTTGTAATGAATTTAATTGAATTGATTACAGTCTTATGAATGGAAGTCTTGTTTTAAAAGTTGAGTTTTTGTTTGTTTTGAACTTTTTATTTGTAAATGACTTTTGACTTACTCTCCAACACATGGAACGGAATCGACAGCTCCTGAGTCCGCTCTGAAGTGCTGTTTGGCGTATGTTTTTGATGCCTTCTTTTGAGTGGAATATTGAGAGGTATTCTTCTCTGTAATCGAGCAAAAATTGCATTATAAATGAGCATGGTCAATTTGCACAATTCAACATACATGTAGTAGTTATTACTGATTTGATCCTCAATTGATCTGTCGATTAGCACTTCTTCGGCCGATTCGATGATAGAGAAGTCCTCTTCAGTGAGTGTTTCACTCATTTTATTCAAATATTTATTTAAAACAATAAATGATTTGTGTTTTAAAACATTTTAAAAATTAATCACTAATTAAATGAATGATTGGTTTTAATAGTAATTCATTTAATCGTCTGATTAGTCGTCAAAACTATTGATAAATAACTGAAATTTGTGCTAAAAACTAATAGATTAACGAAAATATGTTTTTAAACACAGTCTTCACTAATGTTTATAAATGAAAATAATAACATTTATTTGAGTTTTTCGTCGATTAAAGTCTGAAACAAATGAAAACATATTTCGCGTATCGTTTCGTTCAATGAATTAAATAAATGTTTTATTTATCGCATCGTTTAAATGCCTACAAAAAAACATATGCTTTTACACATTTTTGTTGATTATTTGCATTCAATTTAATTGGTTATATGAATGGATTTTTCTATTGATTTGAATTCTTGTTATGAATGAAAATGTTTGGCAAAAATAACGCTCAAAAAAGTTAATGGTTAAATTCCATTGTTGCTCAATCATTACTGGAATATTAGGTTTATCAATGTCATTCTTTCATCTCAGACTCTAACCTTGGATTTTTACAACAGGAGTCGGCAAGACATTCAACTTGATAACAATTTAAGTTATATTTTGCTAGTTTAATTCAATCTCTGCTTATACACATATGTATTGTTCGATGTAAAATAAAGTGGCTTGGAAAATTATTTTATAATCATCTACTTGATATGTTAAGTTTAAACGTTTATATCTTGCTAATACTTATCAGAGTTTGATCGATTGGAAAACTGCAATCTCGCAAAAAGTGTGTATTATTTCAAATAAATGATCTTGTGATTAATTGAGCGTCATCAAAGCATAACAAATCATGCAAATAATCAATTGATGTAAAACTGTAATGAACTAGAATAAATTAAGTGAAGCTATTAAACTTTTTTTCGAACCAAACGTGAGTTGGAAAACAGTATTAGCAAGTAAATTTAAATAAACACTAAGAGAACGAATCATGCTATATTTTAGCTACTACAGAAGCTTATTTTAAATATAATTAATTTATTTATCTAGATAATTATTTGTTTGCAAAGTTTTATGACGTTATTGATTGTAAATAAAAGTGATTTCAAAACAACTCTTACGTAATGTTTACTAAAAATTCAAATCTAAGGAAAAGTTTTCGGAAAATAAAATGATAACCAAAATGAAGTCGGGATTAATCTATGAGCTCTTTAATGGCCTGATCCATGGCAATCGGGCCTCCCTAGCTCGTGCTATCACTATGGTCGAGTCAAAGAAGCCAGTGGTCCAGGAACTGCTTCATATGGTCAACCAGCACAACGTGGAAACGCGGCCCAAATCTGTGCGGATAGGGATCAGTGGCGGACCCGGTTGTGGTAAATCTACTTTTATCGAGGCGTTTGGTATGAATCTGGTAGAGAAGTATAACAAAAAGATAGCCGTTCTGGCGATCGATCCGTCCTCTGCCATTCACGGCGGCTCTATTCTGGCCGACAAGACCCGAATGTTTAACTTGTCTCGACATCACAATGCATTTATTAGGCCGTCCCCCAGTAGAGGTTATTTGGGAGGCGTGACTCAGAGCACTGGTATTTAAAAGAGTATTTCCCGATTTTCATCAATCATCTCATGTTTTTGTGTGTTAAGGGAACGTCATATCTCTGTGTGAGAGCGCCGGCTATGAAGTAATACTTATAGAGACGGTAGGCGTCGGTCAGAGTGAGTATGAAGTGTCGTATTTATGTGATTTGATGGCACTTCTTGTGGCGCCGTCGGGAGGCGACGAACTACAGGCCATTAAGAAGGGAATCGTCGAAATGGCGAATATTATTATTGTGACCAAATCTGATGGCGATCTGGTCAGACACGCGCGCAAAATGGCCGCCGATTTAATATCTGCCACACGGTTTGTCAACTTTGGGGAAAGACCGGTCGTTAAGCGGTGTTCGGCCCTCACTAACGAAGGCATTGATGAGATCTGGACTGAAATACAAGAACTGGTCAAATGTGAGGACACGAAGTTAGAGAAACGGAGGGCACAGAAGGTTCGACTCCTGAAGATTGGATTAATTAATGAGTTTTTACGTGAAATCAATGAAAGAATATCTTTAGACAAATACGAGAATATGTTGCGAACGGATGAGTCGATTATTGTCGAAGATCTCATTGAGAAGATATTCGACGAATATGTGATCAAAAGCTTTCACGAAACGGAACTCAAACAGATTTGAGACCATTTTTAGTGAAATTTGAATTTTTAGTCTACTTTTTTGTAAAATGTTTTTAAAGATTTTAAAACAAATTTTATTTTAATATTAAAGAGTGTTTTATCTGTTATTCTGTCCAAATGATGACTTCTTTCAGTGTGTTTGCACTCAAAGAGGAAAGTGCATAAATTTTAGCCAGGTAAACAATCGTAATAAGTTATTGGCTGTGTTTTACTTCAATTTGGCAAAAGATATCGTTGCAGTGCGACTGAAGTTTTACATCTTGCTACTTAATGAGTGGATCTAGATAATCAGCTATTAGTACCACTCCTTCCGGTGCTTTATTAAATCAATTCTTTATTTGTTGTGAAAGATTACAATTTAAGCTTGGAAATCCAGTTATAGAAATTGGCTAAAAAAGAGAGATGCAATTGAAGCTGGTCTATGGAGATTCAAGGAGAAATCAAAAGTCATCAATTTTTGGCAATAAATGAAGTGTCCATTAATTGGTTTGAGCCCAAAATCCCGAAAACCTATAATCTCGAAAGATATTATATAAACTAAATTACTTCAAAAATGTTCTAGGTTAAGTTTGGTTAGGATAAAATGGGTTAAAATAATTTTGGTTAGGGTTGTGGACCTTGTATGGTCATTATAAACATGGTCAGACATTAAGTCTTTGGATGGTTGGAGGAAGCGGATGAGTTTACAAACTTTTAAGTATTAGTATTTGTTGTTTAAATTTTCTTTTAGTTGAATATTTACATGTTTAAATTATTTACCCCATCATTTTCAGTCTAAATATCGTAAAATTCGTGATATTTGTTTGTTATTATTACTATAGTTATTAAAATTATTATGGTTATCTATTTTTCACTACATCTATGAAATGGAATGTAGTATATAGTTTTGTGCGTTACCCCGCCCACCATTAATTATTTTTAATTTGTTTCGCTATATGTCTCTATAGCGACGAAAAAGATATTTGATGACAATCATTAAAACAATTGATTGCATTCAAGAATAATATATAAATATCTCAAGTTTTCTCATATTTATTGTTTATAAAAATGAGCATATAAATTTTGCATCGTTTGTTCTGTTTAATGTCTAGCATCATTATCAATTGAAATGTTTAAAACACTGGATTTGTCGGAACCCATTCCAAAATCTATGCGCATTTCATCTGCTGGCGCT
>JAQGCS010001690.1:0-12745 GCA_034702105.1 Fuscozetes fuscipes | reverse complement strand
CATTAGCCATCAATTGGTACAAAATCAGGCTTTTGTTGATATGATTACCGAATCCAATGATTTTAATCGCAATAATAGTCGGAATATTCTAATTTTCAGCCGAATAAGAAGGAAATCATTTTGAGTTTCGCAACAAAATTAGAGTTTTTATATTAAATATTTTTTCATAACATTTTTAAAACTTTTATTTAAATTAACGGCAAAAACGTTTTTAAACATTCATTAGATGTATAGTTATTACTAATCATTATAACAATTATTTAATTAATGTCTTCGAAAGCCGTTTATAAGAATCTGTTTTTATACACTTTTGGTGATTATAAAGTGACTTCAAATGGACCACAAACTCAACACTAACACAATAACCGACAGCACATCTCAGCATTTATTTAATGAGTGAAAACAAATATTTTGAACTGTCGTGAAAATCATGAGTAATAGCTAGGTTAAGTATCTTCTAGTGCCTATCTTCTATCAAGAATTTAGAATAATTAAAAGTTTTCAACATATTTACCAAGAAGTTATAAAATTATGCCCTATCTATCTATCCGAGACTTCTTAACACTACAAATATTGAATTTAAACTCAAAATTAAAAGTATTTGAGATTGAGATGAGCACATTATTTGTAAACCAGTTTATTTAATGCAACTAATCCAGTAGGGTTTCCTTTCGTAAACCTACCTAAAATTTTTATGTGCCAAATGTTGACTAGGTTACTATTGTCAATTGAATGAACTTACTATCATTATTGGAATATCATTCATACTTAGCTCACTAATAGCCAATACTATCTTCCATTTTCTTATGAAATATTATAACAATATTGGATTTGGCCATCTTTGACAAAGAGAAAGTCCCAGATCTTTATTCTTTTTAAGCAAAAGTAAATAAAATAAACGATCAAATATTGTTATAACTTTTATTAAAAGTTAAGTTAATATTGATTTGTGATTCGGTTTATTATCAAATAGATGAGAAAAATTACATTTAAAGATGTGAAGTACCAAGAACACGATTTTTAGGGTTTAGACAAACAATTAATAACAAGAAGACATGACATTAATGACATGATATTTTCAGAGTTTACATTAGATGAGGGACAGACATATTTTACATCAATTTAGGATTAAATACAAATAAACATAATTTGGGATAAATTCGTGCGGATCTTGTATTACATTACAAGAACAGATAATTTTGACAAACAATTAATTAAAGTGTATTATAAATAACATAAAATGTTTACATTTCGTTAATTCGAGAAAAGAATGAAAATTAAATTTAAAATATAATTATGATTAAAATGACTGACAAGAAGTAAAAGTGAGAGCAACTAAACAACTGATTCAATTGAAACTCATTTCGAATAATTTTGGATTTTATTCTTTGTTCACATCTTATCGATAGACAAACGAAGAAAAGTTGATATTTATCTAAAAAGGTATTTAATGTTATTCCCTGATTATGAAAAGTGATTTCAATTGAGAAGACAATAGACTAAACAAGTGTTTGAAAGGCGAGGAAATACTGTTTATAGAATTGAGTCTAAAAATAGTGATTAGAATTTGTGTCAATGATTTCACGAAATGTTTTTGGAGAGAAAGAGAGAAATATTTTTGAGAACTAAAACAAAGACAAACAGAGAGACAAACAAAGGGACCAACAAATAGAAAATCAAAGAAAATAAAGAAATTTTGATTGCATTCAAAGTAATGTTTGAAACTTCGAAGAAAATATTACAAAAATGATTGCAGTAATAGAAACATAATTTTCTTAATCTATAAATGTTTATAGAATTCACTAAAAATAGATTTTGTTTCGAATCATTGATTCGATGAGCACTTGATATGAGTGTTATTTGAAGTATCGTTTTGTGGAACAATTGGGAACTGATTTGTATGTTTTGGTGAGTGATTTGTGGAACAATTGATAACAAAATAATGAGAATATTCTTTACAAATGTTTGAGGACATAAACTAATCGCCACCACATCCGGACATCATTTGCATACCGCCTCCGCAGCCGCCGCCCATTCCTCCCTTACTCATGAGAGAGCTCATCATTCCTCCCAACATACCTTTGAGACCATCCAAACCCATACTCATAGAAGACATGTCCATTGAGGGCATCATTGAAGACAGATCCATTCCCTACAATCAATTGTCTAATAAAATCAGTTCAATTATAATATGAAAGAAGTACCTTTCCCATCATAGACGACATGTCCATTGATGGCATCATTGAGTGCATATCCATTGAAGGCATCATGTTCATTTTGTCCATCATTCTGTTAAAATTGACACAAATTTAAATTATTTATTGAAAGCATTTTGTAAGCAAAACGCCTTATAATGAATAATACCTTAATAATGACATTAATGTGGTTTTTGTCAAAAGTTTATTGAATTTTGTTTCAATCAATGAATAAATGACACGAAAAACGAAAATATTATGAAATGAATGACGAAAACGACGGAATATATACATAGATGACATATATATGTATATAGTGGAAGACTAATAACCACCGGCTCCGCCACCATAACCACCACCACTTCCTTTTCCTTTTCCTTTACCACCTCCACCTCCATAACTACCCCCTCCACCGCCACTACTACCTCCATAACCCCCACCCCCACTAGATCCACCGTAACTACCACCACCTCCACTGCTACCCCCATATCCGCCACTGCCACCACTGCTACCCCCATATCCGCCACTGCCACCACTACTGCCACCGTAGCTTCCACCACCACCTCCGCTTCCGCCATAACCTCCACCGCCACCACTCGAACCACCACCATATCCACCTCCTCCACTGCTGCCACCATATCCACCACCACCTCCGCTCATTCCACCGCCATATCCTCCTCCACCACCACTACCACCATAGCTATCCATGCTATAGCTATCCATTTGCATATTCATACAACAATCCATTTGCATAGGCATATGCGTAGGCATCTTGTTCATTTTCATGCTTTAAATAAACCATTCCAATTTAAGTAAAATTCTAGCTATTACATCTAACTATTGAGTTAATCATCATGCAAGAGCCAAATTATAATGAAATGAAATATTAAATGAAACATTCATTTACAATATGAGGCAATTATTGTGAACCCAATAGAAAATTCGCAGCATTTTTATGAAAATCACTTTAAGTTTCATAAAACTAATAATTAAAAAATTATTGAAATCTTATACTCACGGAATTGGAATAGGAATCGGAATAATTATTTTCTTCTTTGGCTGGTTATCAATGAAATGATAATCTGTTTAGTATTTTGACCATAATATCATTGAAAGAATGCAAACCTTCAGCATTGATAGAAGTGGAAGAATATCTTTTAATTTCTTCATTAACTTTTTCTTTTTCATAGCATTCGTTTGACTAATATATGACGATATTAGACACAAATCTAATAAAACGATTGTTAGAAACAATAAAGCGGTTGTTCGGCTCCGACACAACATTTTCGATAACTCTTTGAACTTTTTAGACCACTATTTGAATGAATGAAAACTAATGAAAAAATTCAATTAATTGCTTAACTTTTATAACATTTTTCGAACGCACGGATGGAAAACAAGTTAAATGATTCTCTGATGAGTTGGAAATGATATGAGCTTTCACTGAAAGCCCACACTTTTATATACCCATTCATATGCTATCTTGAGATCCACTTTCATCCGTAAATACGAGAGGAATACAATCGGAAATACCAGTTATTGTCTTCACAACATATTTATGTTTTGGTCCCACCTCTTATTTATGAGCACTTCTTCTCATTCTTTATATAAACAAAGACACAATTCCTACAAAATGTGTACTAAAAATACAGTCGAAACCTTGTTGTTAATTGACATAACATAACATCATTAAAATTCACTATAAATCAAAAGATGCCCGAATCTATTGATAGTAATTACAAATCTCATGTATTTATTAAATTAAAATATGCTTTATTCATAAAAGAGAGAGTTTTGTGTTATGGTAATAAAACTAATTTTGATGGGTTTGTCCGTAAGGATGGAGTGATAGCCAGTGAACACAATCAATTGGGAACAACAATAAGTTCCTTATATAGCGTCAGTCCAGAAGAAGCTTTCATTTCACCTAAATTTTAAATGAATTTCACTTTTGTTAAAAGTCTTTGTGTCAGTCATTTGAGGGAAGAAAAGAATAAATGCCATTTACTAGAACCTAATGTGAATACTATTGAATACCCAATTTCTCATAAGTGATGTGTGTTTAGCATCGATTACAATCATCTCGAGCCCAGCGATGATGAGGTCAACGCCATCGACTGCACACTAACACAATATTTGTTGAAACGATAGCAATGGTTAAGCAATACTTATATAACTCATTACCTGAAATGCGGCGATTTTTTCTCTTCTGGTTATTATGTTTTAAAAGATGTCAAAACCTATTTTTATTCAATCAAAGAGTTGACTCAAATTCCTAACCAAAACACATAAAACATTCCTTAAAATAGTAGACAACTATGTCTTCCAATTGATTTAAACAAATATTGTTTTCAATTATTTATTACCCGTTTTATTGGACACTTATATGACAGTTCATAAAAGTATGGCTCAAATACAACAAATTGTCAGTAATTTAGTGATAAATGAATATTCTATTTGAAATTAATGGCTATATAACAGGGTTAGCCAAGCTCATCCACCTCAGGGGGGGCAGGGGAAGGGTATTGAAATACTAGCCATCACACGATAATAGTCATTTTTCCATAAATTGACGCTAATCAGGTTTAAATGTAGTTAAATTAATTTAATTTAGTTAAAACTGCCCTAAATTTTGGTTAAATCCGGTTTTGGCAGCCATTTTGGTCAAAATGGCAAAAAATATGGACCAAATTTTTAGGGAAGGGGGTACAGCGTAAAGCTAGGAGGTTGCCAAAATTTTCAGAGATATGGGGTTTTGGATTGACCCCTCTCTTGGTTATCCATAAAAGCATAAAAATAAAATTATCATTTTGAACAAGATTTAAGCAAATTATCATTACTTGAATCAAATTTAAATGAATGTCTCGTTTGAAAAATATCTAAATTAATAAATGAAACGAATTTTCAATAAACAATTTGTATACAAATGGGATTAAAATTCACTTTCCTCTCAATTACAGGTTAAATATAAATTCAATTTTACATAGATGTAACATCTATTGAATTTAAACATATTAAAATACTAGCCTCAAGTTTATTTTATTAAATATTTTAATGTCAAATATATTTAAATTATTACTTTTATTAAATAAAAAAAGGATTTCGAGTATAATAAATACACCATACATAATAGTAATAACATAGATTGAACTTTTCTATTGCACGATTAGTTTTGCTTTTATCGAAATATTGTTGCCTCTGAAGTAATTTTCTCAACGCTTCGCTTATTCGTAAAAAATATTTCTTTTCTTTCGATTCATTTGCACTTAAGATTTGTGATCACTATTTAGATATTGATTTGAATTCAAAACTTTTAATTTCCATTTTGAAACACATTTGCAATAAATTTTTTTTTCTTTCTTTCAAAAGAACTAAAATTCTATTCTTATCGATATTCTCATTGATCTTCAGTTTGTGAACAATAAATGTTTAAAATGATTACATTCATTGAAATTATGTCAAATTGAGTCTCAATTTATGTGATAATAGAAAGGATGCGATAATTTTAAAATATTTTTTCCAATTCAGTCGAAAAATAATACTTTTATTATAATATCAAATAAGACATTCCTTTAAATTTGGTCTAGAATTTGAATTCACTTCCTATTAATAGAGTCAGAAGGAGTTCCTAATCATTTCGTATAATTCTCACAAAAATCGGGAATAAATTAAGTGAAAACTCATATTTCATGCAATTCATAGGTCTTAATACTGTTCATAAATTAAAGTTTATATTGGTGAATTTACATCACAACTATAGCTGCATTATTCAAAACTAAATTTATTACCAAAGAAATTAATAAAGTTGAGTATACCCTATAATTTGAAAAGTAGGCTCTCAAGTGTTGGTCAATACTCCGGAGTATATTCTCTTCATTTAAAACATTTTTAGATATCAATAATATATTTAAAAATATTTATAAATCAAAATAAAAAATTTATTAAATAAACGAAAATTTGTCGAAGGATTCTGTGATTCAAGACTTCTGTAATCAAATAAATTTAACCTTTTAAACCATTTTTTATGATTCCGTTTTAAAGATGAGATAGTTCACTTTAATATAATTGGAAATATTTTAATCGGTGCCCTCCTATTCGTGTTAAAAATTACGTCAAAAATACTTTCCTTTAAAACTAGCAAGCTTTATTAATAGTATGAAAATTACTTTGTTATACACATGTATAAACCAGAGTTAAAAGTAGCAAATCATCCATCAAGCATAGCAATTTCATTCATATTTGTAACCTGCTCAATAATGAAAATTAAGAATTTAATTAAAATGATCAGTTTTACCTTAGTAATAATTTTGAAATTTTATATACACGAATTGGTTTGTGTACAGAGATAAAGTGTACCTGACCATACCTCCTTTAAGTTATGTTTTTATAAATATTTTGAAGTCAAATATATTTAAATTATTACTTTCATTAAGCAAAAGAGGATTCGAGTTAAGACAAATTTAAAATTAATTCTAAATGAGTTGAATATTCACTTAAATGAACACAAATTTTAAAAATAAATGATTTGAATCTCAATTACCTTTGATTTTGATGAATATATTTATTAAATAATAGATTTAAACCTATTGTTAAACAACTCATTCATTCATTTTTATAAAAGAAAAAGATATTTAAATAAATAAATAGTTTATTTAATAAACTATTAAAACCTTTTTTAAAAAGACTCAAAAACTTTTTTATTTTATTATATTTGAAATTCAATGTTTGGTTGAATATAAGTTACGTATTATAGCGAAATTCATTTGACTTTTTAACTCATTAAGCAATATGTGATACACTATTCAAATGCATTACAATTGCATCACTTATATAAAACGCTACTCTCAATTGTAATGCATTTAAAACTCATTTGAATAGTGTATCACATATTGCTTAACCTATAGCAGTCCGCTCGTGCAACGAGAATTTGAATTTCATTTTGAATTTGAGAGTACAGTATAAATCAGATATTAGCTGTGGCTCCTTTTTGATATTAGATTTGAGTAAAATTCAAACGACATGTATTGAGTGTGGGCTGTGCAGAGTTGGTGTAGACTGTTTTTTATTAAGTTTGTATCATAAATTGCATAAAGAGACCAGGGTTAGTTGTAATTTTTCAGTATTAAAAAGGACGTAAAACCTGTTATCTACATTGAATTAACATTAGAGTTAATGTGTTTTTACATTGATGTCCAAGCTCGATTGATCTAGAGAGGGTGTATTAATAAGGGCTAGTTTTTAACTACATTTATCATAGTAAATCGTAGTACCACACACTCACCCACCCCTCGTGAGGATTTGGGTATGTACTGGGATGATTGAGAGAAGCAAATAAGTTTTTGCCATTTAATGTAGTGTCCATTACTCTGATCCAAAGCTTGTCTTTCACTACATTTACAAAGTACGTACTATACAGTTTTGTCGTTCTGTCCCACCAACTAATTAAACGCATATAATTTAGGATTGCATGGTGTAAATGTAGTGGGGATTTGAGTTTGAAACGAACTTGTTATAATTTATCATTGGGGGTATACGCCTAGCCATTTTTTAGCATTGCCCCCTTTATGTTTTTCACTACATCTATTAAATGGAATGCAGTATATAGTTTTGTGCTTTGTGTTTTTTTCCTTAAAAAGTCTCATGTGCTTATTTGTGTTAAAAAGTGGTTTATAACAAATTTTGATAAACTACCCCATAGACCCCTCGAGGTTGAGTAGTTTTTGGGTACCCCTGATTTTATTATGTGAACTTGCAAAAAATATGCCATACCAACCAATAAACATGGTAACTGTAATGTTAATTCAACGAAGTTAACCTGTTTTTTCAATTATTTTTTAAACTTAAAGAATTACATCTAAAACATGTCTCACAATACAATTCATGACATAAACTTTCCAAAAAATATGTTACACCAACCTCTACCCGGGTCACATTTTAAATATGATGTCCTAATTTTATTCGAAACTAATATCAAAAATGACCCACAGCTACACCTGTAGTATTCGATCCGAACTGTAGTTTTTAGTTCAACAATGAATTGAGTGCGCGAGGTGAGTTTTGCATGGAAAAACCGTTGTGACAAAGTCACTGTGTTTGGCCAGTTATAGATTAATGAGTTTACAAGTCAAATGAATTTTGCTATAAGTTTTTGAACCGACTAGTTAAGATTTCGAGCTTCCTATTAAATCAGCAATGACAAGCTTCACCACTAATTAACAAGGTCATTATAGTATTTTCGAATTAATCTATGTATTTCCAGTTTTTAAACCTTGGAATCAGTAAATTTCTCTTCTAATTGAGTAAAACAATTGAAAGAAAAGCAATTTTAAGCATAATTTTAATCTTTATTCAAATAATGAGAAGTATTTATACATCAAATGAAACGAAACAATAAAAATAAATATCGTTTACAAAAAATAGTCAAAAATATACACAAATGTCCACAAAATTAGAGAATTGGGCGCAGAGTATCTGATTATTGACCAGAGGGTCGACTCAGTGCCGTTTGAATGACTCAAATGAAGATTATTTTCATTTTGTGGTAAAAACGGCATAAAATTTGTGCGAAACTCAGCTCTAATTTTGAGGACTTTTGTATTTGGATTTAAACAAAAAATTAATAACAAAACGAAAAACAAAAAAAGGAGAAAATCAGTTAAAACCTAATACTTACGGATAAATGAAATGCAAAATCAAGAGAACAATTTGGGAACAATAGTGATGGCCGGTCGTCGAGAAGACAGTTGTTCGGTGTCTTCACATTCAATACTAATTTCTTCGTCGCTCTCTAACCAAAAGTATTTGTCTTTTCTATTATTTCTATTATTAGTATTGTTAGCGACTGTCTGTTCGATATTCTGTTCACTAATTTGTTGGCAATTATTGTCGACAAACAACGGATTGGTTTCGGTATTATAGTTATCGTTTGCATTGGAAATGGGTATGAATTGAGGTAAAGACTGGTCTGTTAGGCACTGGTTTTCACTTTGGTTACAACTTTTGTATGACTTAATCAACTGTTTGACACTTTTTTGTGACTTTAGTTTAGTTTTAGACTTTGTTTTGTCTCTCTTTCTAACGACAAATAGATGTTTACGTTTACACTAAAAGTATAGAAAAACCGTTAAATCAGTCAATAAATTAATTCAAACTCCAAATCATTAATCGGAGTCTCACTGATGGCCAGACCCCTATTGACTCCCTATTGAGAGAAGCTATCAAATTAAATATCAAAAATCTAGCAATAATTCAGACTTATGTGAAAGAGGAGCGTCTGGTCCACTCTTTGCATCCCTTTCCTCTATAAATGTGTGGTTTCAGCACAGCATTAGTTGTCTGGTCATCAGTGAGCCAATAGATGTGGGATACCTGATCCCCATTCGGACAAAAGCCTCGATTGAAGTGCCGACATATCTGAGCATCTGATCCAACATTGATGTGACGGTAAGGACACGAATCGCTGTTACACCGGCCCTCGAGGTAGTACTGGCACACAGGCATTGAGTTCTTGTCTGATGTCTTCTTCATATTGTTGTTGAGCTTAGAGTCGACTCTCTGGCTTTTAATTAATTTAAATCTATTTCTCTTAATTAAAGACAATTTTAACCGTTTTTTGTATTCATTTAATTTAAATCTATTATTATTTCTATAATTAATAGTATTTAAGAGAAATTGTTTGGATTTTAACCTCTTTTTATGAAATTGTTTTTTCAGTTTTAAATAATTGAGAAAATCTCTGAATTTCCTAAACTTATTATAATTATTATATCCATTATTTGTATTAAATTTATATCTATTTATCACTTGTTTTGCGATAATTGTATTCATGTTTAGTGTACTTTAAATACAATTCAAATCAATTTTAACTAAATTTAATACAAATTTTAAACGCATTTAAAAACACTTTCACTTAAAATGTGTTTAAATCAAACACTAATACAAATAACAATAAATTTAATGAATTATTACTATTAGTATAGAATAGCTGTAAAACAAAACTCAAATATCAATCAAATTAAGAGTTAATTGCGATTAAAATCAATTTCAATATGTTTTCACTCATTTCAACACTAAATGACATTTTCCTCAAACGACTCCATTGCTATACTTTTATTCACAGACAGTGAACACACTTTTAGACCCCTTAAAGCCATAAATGTGAGTCAACTCAACCCAATTCCTGTGTAAACAACTAAAAGTTTTCTGCCTCTCTTTTAACGTCTTATATGAATTGAGCGAATTGTGTCCGCACTTTGAGCTATTGATTGGCATTTGTGTGAATCCCAAATGTATTCATATGTAGTGCCATCTCTTCGCCATTATAATCAACCAAATGTTTCAAACAGCGAAGAGACAATTTGGCAAGGATCAATTATAATATGAGTTTACCGTGAAAATATGAACTAGTAAAAATGAAAAACAATTAAAATCGCGATTGTGTGCATGGTCACGTGATTTTACTTATTATTCAGTTATGAGAAACTCTTAGACTTAATAAGTTACATTTTTAAGAGAGTATAGAATTTGTGTCACTTGAATATATTTATTTTCAAAAGGTAGTACAAGGTAATAAAGGGTAATACAAGATAGATACATTCATTAAATGGAATAAATAGACTATATTTGCAAATAATTTATTGAAATCACATAAAAAATAAATATTTTTAAATTAAATTCTTAACATTTTTGATGACTTTTTATGCGAATATAAATATTGATTATCACTCTTTGCAATACTTTTGTCTCCATTTTGGAAATGTTTGTGTCGACAATCACTCAATCGATGAGGCGCTGAATTTCTGGCCCCAAGTTTTGGCTGAGAGTTGGAACTAAATTGTGACAGAGGTATCTGTGATGGGACCAACATGATTTGGCCATTTGTCAGTGATAAGGCCAAATAAGGATGACCCCCCAAATTAAAAATGACTGGCGCCTCCGTTAATGACAATTGCATTTGATTAGCTGATGCATGCAACGAAGCACCTACTAGAAGAGGATCAGTTGTTTGAATTGATTCTCCATTCAGAGGCTGTGCGCCTACACCAGAAACTGAGGGATGGTGACCTGTTAAGGTTTCAGCGCCTGCACTTGTATTTGGTGTCTTGGAATTGATAGTAGATACACCTGCTTGGGCACCTGCACCCACTAGTTGTGGGCCAGTTAAGGCCCCAGCATTCGCCCCCACTGATAGGCCAGAGTTTTCGACTGCAAATCCGGTTCCAGCAAATGCTCCAGCAAAATTATCCCCTTTCACAAATCAAATACTAATGAATTTTCAAGATAATTTCATTGATGAATTTACCTCCGACACCAGCACCGGCTCCTGCACCCACATTCGCGCTCAAACCATCTGTAAGATAACAAATTTCAAAATAGTCATTTCTTACAAACTTAAATTCAAATGAAAGAGGGTTTACTCTGATCCAAACCAACACCAAGTGTAGGACCAACAGCAAAACTTAGAGGACCAAGATTTAACTGCGGAATGGGTAACTGTGTATGAATTTGTGGCAGCGGAATCGTAAGGGGGAGAGTTGGTATATTTGCTAGAGTCAATTGTGGTGAAGAACCTTGTGCACCCAGCTGTGGAATACTCAGTTATGCTCTTGGTGTCACATCTGGACGTGTCGATTGAGCTGTGGGTACATTACTAATAGGAATGCCAAATATGTATAGTTTTTTATTAAATTTGATTTCAATAAATAAAATGGGTTTTAACTTCTGTCGACTCACAAATCAAATGAATGGCTATTTTCTAGTGATTCGAGTTTTAAATCTTTTTTGAGGTCAGAATAGTCAGAGTCGACACAACATATTGTTTTAATGTTTTGGATAAATACTATAAAGGATATATATCTTTGCACTTATTTAATGCAAATACTGAGGACCCAGCACAGAATAGTTCTAATATATTTTCACTCACTCTTTACTATAAAGGATATAACTGAAGATTAGCTTATTCTCCACAGGAATATAGTGCACCTGTACTACTAATTACACCACAAACATCACTGATAATTATGAATTTGCCTGGTATTTACTCAGATTTTATTTTCGATTAGAATAAAAATATTATCTTTTACCTAAATATCAATTCTTGTACATCCTTTAAAAGATCAACAGGAATCATTCAATCAAATAATGAAAGCTCAAGGTATTGCCCATCAATTCCTATTACAAGTAGTCTAAAGTCAGTTATAATGCGTTTAAAGTAAGGAAATTGGGAATAATTATCATATTCATTGTTGGCAAGCTGAGTTATGCAAATTTACACTTCTAATTGAAAATATAGTCAATAAATCTTCATTACTTCGGTTTATTAAAAATTTACTCTAGTAAGAGTTAAACATTTAAAAAAGTGTTACAAATGACTCACGTTTTTGTTGAAAGAATTTACTCTACAGAATACTTCATTATTATTGAGCACAGAATTAATATGAAACTGATTTCTCGATCACTTTTTAACACAAATGTATGTCTATTAATAATATCTTACATTAAAGAGAGAGAGAGAGAGAGAGAGAGAGAGAGAGAGAGAGAGAGAGAGATCG
>JAQGCS010001689.1:0-12751 GCA_034702105.1 Fuscozetes fuscipes | reverse complement strand
TTTTGAAAGATTATTATTTCAAACCAATTATTGATTTATAATAAATATAAACACTTTTCACATCTTTTATTAGTTCCCATTCTTTTCGATGGCTTCAAATCTTTTTAAAAACTAATTTTGATTCAGAAATTAAACAAATGGACAAAATTGAGGGACAATTTGGGGAAAAGGTTTTATAATTAGTAGAGATCTGACTAAAAATCTAAGTTTTCTTCATTTAAATAAATTGTCGACATTTTAATTGAAATGACCTTTTTTACAAAAGAGAACAATTGATTAGCTGCTAATAGGATAGGATTTTATTAATTAATAATTAATTAAATAAAACGTTTAGATTAGGAAAACAGGAATCAAAAACCTCTGGAATTATTGAAATCAAATGTCGAAAATCACTGAAGAAAATAAGGAATTCAAAGAATTGTTTATCAAATAAAATATAGTCTTTAATAATCAAAGAACTGATGGGAAGTCAAATAAAAATCAAAGTCTAAATCAGAGGAAATAACTAAAATATATTTCAAAAAATAATTATAAATATAATATTACTACTAATCATATGATCATTTAAAAAGAAAATACCTTTTATTGAGAACCATATGAAAACAGAGAAAATAATACTAAACATTATGTAACTAGGTAATTGTTTTATAAAGAAATGAAATGAATGAAAAATTACAGACTTGTCTCTCCATTTGTTTTCTCTTAATTTAAAGTCCAGTTTTGTTGTGATTTTCGTTTTTCAAAGTTATTGTGTTTTTGTATTTTAATTATAATAATAATAATAACTATAATAAGAGTTGGAATGAAAATACACCAAAATTTCAGTTCATTTTCGCGTAAATTACTTAATAATAGTTATAATTACTAAAAAAATTGAGGGAAAACCAAATAATTAATTGAATCAAAAGAAAAATTGACTAAACATAGTCTCTAAAGATATGTAAAGCAAATACAAGATATCAGTTTCTTTGCCCTTTAATCAGATAATAATCAAAAGTTCTGTTGAATTGATTGGTTTTGATGGCAATCATTATGTTCTTCACTCAAATGTTAGAGAAGTCACTGAAAATTCATTTTTATTCAAATTTTGTCATCAAATCTATTGCTATTCAAAAAAAAAGTTGAGAAAAATAATTGTTTTGATTTCAAAAAGCAAATCAATCGATCGTCGAAGTAATCAATGGTTTGTTTGTCGACAAACAATGCGAACGAATAAATGAATTTTTGTTTTTCAAATGATAAAAATAAACACAAAAACTGATGAAAAGATACACAAAAACTCTTACAAATTCATTGGAAATAAACTGAAAAATAAACGAAAAATATTAATCAAATTATAAACCTATGATTCAATTGTGTGTTGATTTCAAAATCAAATGATTTGTTTGACAGATGAGATAAATGTGTAGTAAATGAATGACGGGTTGTCTACTGTCGAGAAGAGACGCCATTGATATTAATAAACAAACTAAAGACTAATGTCTTCTGTGATGACCACAAACTCAGTCATTGTTTAGTCATTGGATCAAAATATACGAAAAGTTGAAAACAAATGTAACGAAAGTAACGCATAAATCAAATCATTAATTAGTAGATATCGGAGGAGAGAAGAAACTGAAATTTAAGTCCAATCGAAACAGTGGTTGTCTTCTCATAATTCGAAGAGAATTTTCAAATAACTGAAGAATTTAATGAAAAGTTAGTCTGAATTGAGACTAAAAACTGGTCTAAATTTGTCGTCAATAATAATAATAATAATAAAAAGTCAATAATTAATATTTGAGTTATTTTTGATCATTTCATACGTGGTTTTGACGCAAAATAATTAATAAACAAATTAAATGTTGCAAAGATTTATCGATTTTGAACAGTTCGAGAGTCGATAGAAGCAGTTCTGATAACTTCTTGTGGTGCGAACCGTTTCATTATCAATGATATTATTAATCAATTATTAGTTATTAATAATTATTACTTATTATTCACTGAATGCACGACAAGAAGAGTAGTGAAGAATAAGTGAAACGAAGGGACGAAACGCCGGAAACGAATAAATTGATTGAAAATTTGAATTTGTTTTTAGACATTTCAATGAACTTCAGAACTCTCGGGTTTGGGTGTCATATGATTAGCGGCCTCTTGTAATGTCGAGTGTGGGGTCGCATGTGCTGTCGAGAGCGAAGTCGGTACAGAGCCCGGCGCCGGCAGCGGTTCTAATGTGGTAGAGTGGGGCACAATAGGCCCGGTATAGTTGTAAGCGCCGGCACCGTTAATACTCTCTCCATAATTGCTGGAAACGAAATATTCTTTGTTCACACAGTTTCGCAATGAGTCCGGTATTCGGCCCACAATTGCCCGACGAATCTCTGAGGCGGCCATTTCCCTTAGTTCGGTGGAGGAGGCGTCGCTATACCAGGCGGCGTGAGGCGTGCAGATCACGTTCGGAGAATCTTTTAGAGGACCTAATCATTAGTCACGTGTTATTTCATTTAACAAATGCTTTGACACAATCACATCATGAATCACACAATCGATTAGTAGACTAAACATAACATTCCCACAAAAAGACAGCTCAGCACAAGTGTTAACACACTTTTTGATCGCTTTTCCAATAAGTGCTGATATATTTTTATTTTCTAAATTTAGAACTCAATAAATAACTATAAGATTCAGATCTAATAATAGACTGCAAGACATAAATCAGACTTTGATTCCAATTAAGAGATATGACTATAATTTGAAAGAAATAAAAAACTAATTTCCGATAAGAATCTCTTCAAATATAAATTAAGTTCAGCTCCGGATTAAATATAAGCGATTTCAATCTCAAAACTGACAATTAATACCCTTTTTATGTAAAACAAATTTAATTCAAACATCAAAAGCAAGTCTTAAATATTTTGCGATTAAAATGAAAGACATTATTACTACAGAAATGAAATAAAAGCAAAAAATTTGGACTAAAATAGTTCTGAACTAAACTGAAGACACGAGTCGTAAAAAAATAAGTTTTGCTAAAAGAGATGTTAGAGTCAGAGGAGAGCGTTGTCTCACATAAGTGGGAGTTTGTGTGCGTTTGACAGCCATCTAATTGGCAGTCGGTTTATGTGTCGTCTCAAACAATGAGTAGTGAAACACAAAACTCAATACAAAAATAACATAAAACACAAAACAATAAGCAAATAATTCGGAGATAAGGGTTAGAGCTGAGGACTCACCAGCCATGCCCGACAAGGCATTGAACGGCTCATTCTCATGTACATCGAGTGCTGCAGCTCTGATACGGCCGTCCTTTAGTGCAGCCGCTAAGGCATTCTCATCGACCAGACCTCCGCGGGCGGTATTCACCAAAAAGGCACCTGCAAGATATGCACAAATAAGCATTATCGTTTTGCAAGGGTTGGAATGAGAGACCAGACTTACCCGGACGCATCTGTTTGATGGTGTATTCATTGATGAGATGATGATTGTGTTCATTAAGAGTACAGTGAAGGGAAACACAATCGCTTTGAAACAGAAGGTCTTGGAGTGTATAGACTCGGGTCAGACCCAAAGATTTTTCGATGCCGTCCGGTAAATATGGATCGTAAAAGATTACATTAAAGCCGAAAGCTTTGGCTCGAAGGGCGACCGCTGTTCCTACTCGACCTAAAAGACAAGTAGTGTCACAACAAATGTAGCCGACATTCAAAGTGTATGCAGACCTAATCCAACGATTCCGAGTGTATCTCCTCTAATGCGCGCACAACCAGCGGCTGCTTCACGAACTTGTTCCGGTCCTTGGAATTTCTTGCCTTCTCTGACCATATTTGCCAACCAATAGGTTCGTCGATAAAGGTTTAGAATCAAACATAATGTAGTGTCGGCCACCTCTTCGACACCATATCCAGGAACGTTGCAAACGGCAACTCCTAAACATTACAACACAAGAAGTGAGACATTTTGTCGAACAAAACAAAATTAAAAGATTATAAAAGCAATTCTCAGAAGAGATAAGTCTCAGAGAAAAACAAACACAACTCAACCAAAACAGTAATAAGATTTCAAAATTTTAACACAAAATTGTTTGAAAATAACAAAAATTACAAACTTTTTGAGAGAATTAAGAAAAATAGAAAACATTTTCTTAAGACTTAGGAAAACAAAAACAAAACTAATGTAAGGATTGAATGAAAACGAGATTATGTTTCACACAAATCATTACTTTTCAAAGAGTTATAGACAGAGTTATGAGTGGGAGTGAGAGCACAGACATATCGATTAGAACACACGACTTGAGATACTGACCCAATTCTCCGGCGGCTTTAATGTCAATGTTGTCGACACCGGAACCGATCCTAACAATTATTCTCAAGGCTTTAAACTTTTCGAGATCTTCTTTCGTTAAAGTGATTGTATGCCACATAAGAGCGCCGACCGCTTCATTCAACACTTTTTCGTGTATTTCTTGTGTTGATTGGGCGTCACAGAAGGCAACGGTCGCCACATCTTTGAGAATTGGCATTTCCACCGAACAGTCCCTCCCGTCCAGAAGCGCAACTAGTGGTCGCGCATGCATTGGTCCGTTAGCTATGGGCCCACTCCTGGCCCCGACTGAAACACAAACACAATTCAAAAATCATTAGTCAATAATTCAAACAAAACAAATGAAATGCAAATAAAAACAAAAGTCTTATTTCGTTTGTCTATTATTCACACATTGAAAGGGAAAACCCAACGCCCGGTAAAGGCTTACACTCAGCAATAATTAACCGCTACTTTTCATCAAAAATAAAAGCAAATGGCTTTCGATTATCATAACTGTAAGACGAGAATAATTGAAAGTAATAATCGGTTAAAACCAATTGCAGTTCAATGCAATGCAATTGTCTTACTATTAGACTCTATTGGATTGAATGCAACCCTTTTTTATATTCGTTACAAATCTTATCTTAAACTTAGAAATTGGGCTAAAATTTGGTTATAAAATGATTAAGAGTGTAATAAGAGTGGGACAGTCAGTTGTGAAGGCATTGCAAGTAAAGCCGAACAATGTTAGGTGACATACTGGGAGCATCCATTCGGGGCCGTTTTAACGGCTTTTTCTTATCCATTGATGAATTTGTCGGTGGAATCGCTGATTGGATCGAATGAAATAGTGATGGATTGAGTGGTACTCCAGAGGATGACAGCGATGACAGCAGTGATGAAGATATCGATGAAGATATTGAAGCTATTTTTGATTATTTATGTCTACAAAGCTCTCGACTAAAATGGTTTGTTTCCGATATCTCTATCAAAAACAGTGACAAAAAACCCGAATAAACCCGTAATTAAAAGAGACTACAAATGAAAACTTAATTTAAAAGCAAAACACGCTTTAAATTGTCCGAAGAGTTTGAGAGCACTAATTGTCGGTGACTTACAGTGACTTTACTATCGTTAATATCGTTGGCATATATCAAACAACAACACATTCAGGCAAATGGCGACCCATCGACTCATTTCTGAACTCTTTGTTAGTTTCACATCTCATACACTGCACCGCTTCGTACACATCACACACAAACCACGTCTCCTATCAAACAACGTTTACCACCTCTTCCCCCGATTTGACGATTACTGGTCACTAACTTTCAACTCAACTAAATTGATATTGATGTACCAAGTTGATACTTTTGTAAGAAATCTAGGCAAAACATTTACTTTGCAAGAGCAATTTCTCAATGTTTGTATGTATAGGTTGAGTTTAAAAGGCGAGGGCTTCACAAAAGTTCAATAATTGTAACGATTTTTGTGAAACAGTTTATTGATTAGATTTTGTTGTTTTTCACTCATTAGTGAGAAATTTATTCTAATTAATAGACTTTCAATACTTTTAATTAAAATAAACTCACTTTTCATCAGATGTTTCATCAAATACTTGACTCAATTGATGTTCACTTTATTAATAAGCGATTATTCAAATAATTGTTAAAAAAAACAATTATTTGAGTCAATTCTCAGCGAATATCAAATTAAAAAGAAAACAAAATATTTTGTTTACATTTATTTGGTTTAAAACCAAATCTTTTTTCGGACAAAACGTAAGCTTTGTTTCAAATAATTAGTTTATTTTTTGAAACTTTTGTTTGATATGTAAATGATTTCCGTCTCAGTTATTCTGTGCCATAAATGAGTCATTTGAGTATAACCTCTGAAGTGTTACGACTGACGACATCACTGGCTGACAGTACGACCTCATTATCATCTGTATCGGCCACTCAACGAGATTTCTCAATGGCCAGCCGTTGTGTTGGGCCGTCGGGTTCTATATCAGACATGAAGGCAATGGAGCACCAGACCCTCAAAGTGCCCTATGAGATTCTCAACAAGAAGTTCCGCTCCGCACAGAAGAACATCGACAGAGAGATATCTCACGTCCAGAACTCTGTCAACGATTTGGAGAAAGCCGTTCAGAATAAAGACAACTCTAACGTCGCTATAAGTGCTATCACTGAGCTCTTGAACGGAGTGGTCAGTAAACTCCAAATACTGAAGAGGAAGTCCAACGAGAGTCTCACCGATGAGTTGGAAGCGGCAAATGTTTGCAAAAAACGTTTGGAACATCTGAAGGACTACTGTCTTAAGTCGAGTTCTAACGATGCGGCCATTACTCAGTGGAAGAAAAAACGTTTGGACCGAATGCTTGTCGACCACTTCCTGAGGTCCGGTTATTACGACTCTGCCATTAATCTGGCGCTTCACTCGGGTATTGAAAACTTAACAAACATCGACTTATTTCTGGTCTCGAGACAAGTGGAGGACTCACTGAAGAATCGGGAGACCTATCGGTGTTTGAATTGGTGTCACGACAACAAATCGAAGCTCAGAAAAATTAAGTCATCCCTTGAGATAAAACTGAGACAACAGGAGTTCATAGAATTGGTTCGCAAAGACAAACGTCTGGAAGCTGTAAAACACGCTCGAAAGCACTTCTCGAACTTAGAGGACGGACAGAATATGGATCTCCAACGAGTGATGGGTCTGTTGGCCTTTCCCGCAGACACTCACATCGAACCGTATAAATCTCTGTTCGATGAGTCGCGTTGGGATCAACTCATAGAACAGTTCCGAAACGACAATTTCAAACTGTATCAGTTGAGCACATCCTCTGTCTTCTCAGTGGCGTTGCAGGCGGGCCTCTCCGCTCTGAAGACTCCGCATTGCTATAAGAAAGATGGCGAGAAGAATGGCGACTGTCCCGTCTGTAGTGATCTATTGAACAAATTGGCGTCAAACCTGCCCTGTGCTCACTGTTCTCAGTCGCGTCTGGTGTGCACGATCTCAGGTCAGCCTCTAAATGAGCACAACCAGCCACTGGTTCTTCCTAATGGCTATGTGTATGGCGAACAGGCGTTGCGATCGATGGCCAACGATGACAACGGCCGAATCACTTGCCCGCGAACTAAAGAGGTCTTCGATATCAAAGACTCCGAAAAAGTATTTGTTATGTAATGTCTGACCGAATGAGTGATTTGTTTTTTGAATTAATTTTCAGAAAATGAATCATTAGTTTTGATTATTTGTCAATAAATTTGACGAATGAGTCGATTATTAATATATGCAAACCTTTAGACTCAAAGTCAATAAAACAAACTATTAGTTACTGTAAAGAAATTTTTCGTAAAGTGTTTTCTTTTTTTATGAAACGTTGAGCACAACATGTGTTGACTCATTCCCATTGATTTCTGATGTTTTGACTCAAGTAATAAATGATTTGTCAATAATTGTATGCATAGAATGACATTCGCTCTAAAAATATATTAAAAAAGTGAGGAATAGTTGAAATGTTTGAAATCAAATGTCTATTATTGTAAAGTTTATGTAAACTATTGGAGTGAACAGGAGTGCAATGCCTGTGCAAAGTGAGGGTTCACTTAAACCATTGGCTGTAGTGTAGTCCGGGACAGCATTTAAGCAAACATCGTATGGTTTGTTGTGTTGAGTGAGAGACTGATTGTCTGCATTGGTTAGCATTGGATCGCATGCGCTGACAGTGAGTAGTGTCTCATCAGTTCGTCTGTTCGTTAAAATGCTTCCGATTTTGAAAAACTTTTTTTTATTGAAATTCTATTTGAATACGAATTGCAATTAATTTTGAGTCCGAATTCATTTGCATTCCATTCGTATTAAACTTTGTTTTCTTTTGCATTAATTTTTTAACTCATTTGTTGTGTAATTAGAGTTAGTCTGAAGTTTGGTTTGTTTTGCAGACTAATTGATCGGTTGATCGCCGAAAATGTCCAAAATGTTTGAAAGCAGTGGTTATATGAATGCAATCGGATGTCAGACCGATAATTATCACTTCTATGATAAATATTGGTCTCAGATGTGTTCGCCTGCCATCAATACAGCCGTGAGTACCGGCCAACAGTCCAGTCAGTGGTCAGTCAGTAGTTATGCTAATGATTGGCCCGATTTTACGCTTACAAAGAAAGACATCTTTGCCTTCAAACGTCTGATTGAAGAACCGATTGTAAGAGAAATGTTGGATTGGGATAAATGTTGTCTTCTCGCCGATAAGTATCTGCTGGCAATGGCTCTGACATACTTCAAGAGAGCGGGTCTTCGCCATCAACAGTACACTCCCGTTTATCTTATGGTCGCCCTGTATTTGGCGCACGACATGGAAGAGGACGACTTAGACATAAAATTAGATTTGGTCCGCTTTGCAATGTCTGACTCCGTGTCTGACAGCAAACTGCGACTCTTTTTGCGAAAACGGGATAAACTGTGGCATCAAATGGGTCTCCGATCGGCTGTCAATCATATCTGTTGCGAAGCTATTATGAAGCACTGTTTGCCTGACCACTGGATATGGCACAGAGAGAGGCATTCCACTCATGGCGGTGTATGCATTCCTCCACATGTCAAGCGTATGGTCCACCGACAGCTCCGGCTAACGAACTCTTATTTTGAGTGCAGTATCCGTTGCATTGTTTGTCAGACACATCTGATAACTGATTTCCAGCGTAAGGCAAATGAAGCTCACAATCAAAGCAATCGCATAAACCGATCTCTGGTCAAACCGTTTTTCAGTACTCTGTCAGCCCTTTCGGCGCCGTTTTTTCCACAAAACTATTGTATAAGTCTTCCCAAATGTGAAGAATAGTCACCGATTGGCCGATAATTGTTTTTTTTATAAATTTTAAATTTGTTTTTATTTTTTGAATCTGTAAATAATTGACTTTTTATTCCGTTCGCACTTTTTTGTGAATTTTTTGAAATGAATTATTAATTTTGTGATTAACTCTTTTCGTGTTATTTGTAAATACATTCAGTCTTACTTTAATTCAATAATTCGTTTCCCAATTGTTGGAGACTTTTAAAGTGCAATAACTTTTAGTGCAATAAAACTTTAATTAATTTATTTAAAAATTACATTTCAATAAAATTATTACAATTGTTTGAAAGTTAGATAAAAATATCATTATTTGAATGATTTGATAGAATTCCTGATTGTTTTCATAATGCGCTCTAATGGCCACTCAAAAAGCGATATCCTTTTGACATCTAATGCATAAGTGTCTGGCCCTCTGACTCGTTCTAATTGATCCAGTTGTTCACAATTCAGGATTACCTCTCCTTTAGATTCAATTTTATTAGTTTGTGTTTGGAAGGCATCAAATGGGTGGCTGTCATTAGAGGGAACATCACTTCTATAGTGACAGAATAGAATAATGTAAAGGTCTCCAAAACCCAATTGAATTTTGTACACGAAACTAGATACGAGGCACTCTCCCGTTTCCCTTTGATAAACAAAGGCTGTCCACTCATATTTTAAATTATTTAGACTTTGGACCAAATATTTTCCGATTTCCTTGAAGTCAGTGCATCTAATAATGGCTTCTTTGCATTTCTTGAATACTTTTCGTTTTAAAGCTTTGGATTCGATATTGTTGTCCAACACTTCCAAGTCTTTGATGTTATATTTGGCAGATTCGATGACAGCCTCTTTATTTAACTAATGAATAAAAACTAAATTAATAAGGAACATTTGCAGACAATTAAACCTGAGTAGATTCCATTTCCAGTACTAAGAATAAATATAAATCGAATTAACTTTAATTGACTTCAAATTATAATAATTTAATAAATTTTATTGAAATATTGGTCACATATGTGGACAGTTGTACTCATTTTTAGTAACTGACTAACATTTCAGATTTACTTCACTTTTATGCTTTTTAAAGGTATAACTTATAAGGAATTGTTTAAAAATGAGTTTGCAATAAATGAGTGAATATAAAACTATAAGTTTATTGTTGAGACTATCAAAAGTTTGTGAATAATAGTCGAGAAAATTTCATTTAATGAATAATTGTTCGATAAAATTTAATCTTAATTATTTAAATCTTTAACCAATTATTAGATAAATTGAGTGAAAGTATGTTTTTGTAAAAATTGAGATTAATTTAGATTAGTCTTACCCATCAACTTATAAAAGACTTCATTCATAAAAATTTCAGAAATTCATTGAAATTCTTATAAACATATATTTGAAACATAAATATTCGGTTTATCTGTAGTTCGGAAATAAGACGAAAGCAATCAATAGTCAAATGAAAGGCATTTTAATGTCTCCATAAACAGAAAGCACTCAATTTTAACAAATTTTGTATTAAATTTATTTTATTATTGAATTTTAGAATTGAATCTAATTTTTCTTCAAAAAAAAAGTTTTGTTCGAATGATTTAATGATAATTGCAATCATTATTAATGTATCTGGTACATATTTTTCAAGACTGGCCTTACCTATCATCTGCACTCTTGGTATTGACCCTGATCATTATTATTGAAATAATTTTGATATTATATAATTGGTTTAACGCCAACCGAAGACATGAGTCACCAAAAGAGTTGCCGAACACTAATGAGTTATGGCTTCAAATACCAGAAATTCCAGATCTCTTGGAAGACCACTCAATGCAAGATGAATCATTAATAACCTCTTTAGAAGACCAAGAACACGCAACTAATGTGACGGAGTCATTGCCAGAACAAAATAGAGGTGAAATGGTCAATTCAGAAGAGGTTCAACCTCATTTTGAAGTACATGTCAATGAGCAAGAAACTATTTCTATTCTAATTGAATCATCAAATGGAAGAACAGTTGAATATCAAGAATATAATTCACAAAATGAGCAATCAACATTTGCACGACAAAACATTGAGGCATTGCCCATTGAATCTGTAGAGGAATCAGTCACTGCCGAAGTAGAAGAGATCCAGACAACACCAAAAAGTGTTATGGCATCCAATTCACAAACAACTGATGGAAATAATGTTTTAGTCATCGAACAAGATGTGGACCAAAGTGAGCATGCTGAAAAATTGATTTTTGAAATGACATTTGAGGTGATCGAAGAAAACTACCAAGACTATTATGGACTAAAACAAACTTATTTGGAAGCATATAATAGTTCTGCAATTAATGCCAAAATCAATTGGAATCGAATTTTTTCTGCATTTGGTTTGAATGGAATGTGTTATACGGCAGCCATTGAATGGACGGGTGATATGTTGTCGACTATCAATTCCCGCAAAAAGCTTGACATCTATTTAATGGTCGACCAATTGATTGAGTGGAAAGTGGGACATATGGAGGACTTCTACACAAATAATAAATTTTTTGAACGATTCAATATAATCAAGAGTTGGCAAAATTTTAGGCGTTGACTAACTTTTACTGAACATCTTCCTAATGAATTATTCACTTGACCATGTCAACTTCTGAAATCTCATTATTTTTATTGATTGCATCAAATAAACATTTTTTCATATCTTTTATTTTATAAAAAAATATCGAATTTTATAATAATATGAATTAGAATTCAATTTTTCGGTTCAATGTTTTGTTTATCTGTTGTTTCCTTCAAAAAGATATAAAACTTAACAAAACCTAAAAATGTTTAATCATTTCATACTTTAGTCTTTATATTCATTGTCTGATTTGGTTTCGATTCTTTATTTTGATTTTTAGGCGATTCCTGAAAAGCAATGAATTGTATGATAAGTTTTGAATTCTAAGATTCATTTTACTATTTGTTTTTGGTTTGGATTAATAAGTAGTTCAGAATTCGTGATATTCTTTAATCTAAAGTATGAGAACCAGACGAGAATAGTGGCCAATACCTCTCCAAAAGTGACCAACGATTGAAAAAAGCGAAACACTAATAATGAAATGCAATCAATTATCGCAAAACTGGTGATTATCAGAGCGAATGTCAGAGTGAAGTAAAAGTGGTCAACAATTGCGGCAAATATTCCAATCATTAAACTGATTGCAACAAATATTGTGTCGAAAGCGAAACTCAATTTGCGAAAAGTTCTTCTATTATTGAAACTAATGTCAGTTTCGTTTATATTTCGTTTAAATTCATCGGTTTCTACAAATCCATGGATTGTATTCAATATAGAAAATAATATAAGAAAAACACAAACTGAGACCAAAAGCCATTTATTGCTCAAAATATGTTTAAAATTAATAACCATTTTACAATTAAAACATTAAATGCTATCACTTTTAATAGGAGTTTGGATTTAAATGTATTAAATATTATTATTGCATTCATTCTCTACAAACAATTAACCGTTTGATTGTTACAAATTAGAGTAATTTTAAACTACATTTTTAAACAAAAGTTTTGTGAAATTTTTGCCGAAAATTTCGATTTCAATAATGGTTTGAAAATTTTGAAATTTTTTTCTTTATGGGCTATCATTTGTTTT
>JAQGCS010001688.1:0-12755 GCA_034702105.1 Fuscozetes fuscipes | reverse complement strand
CATAGCCTACTTAGATGGTCCCGTTATTATATATGTCACGTGATTAAAATGAATTGATATGGTATGTACAAAAAAATGCCGAGGTTATACTCTTATATACTTTTTACAGAATCAAATTATTTTGTTTCGTTTATACGTTATTCAAAAAACGCAGGCGTCATGGTTAATGGGACACCCTATTATAAGATTGTATTATAATCGTTTATAATAGAAATACATATTTCAAAATTTTGAGTTAATTCAAATCAGAAGCTCGACTGACACAATAATAAAATTACTACTTTAATTTAATGGCCCTAAATCCCCTCTAGAGCCATCGAGTTTGGCCATTCCTTGGTATATAATGGTGATTCTTTATTCATCAGTTGACAGGGGTTTGGGGTTCAATCTTAAATTAAAGTAGTTGAATGTTCATGAATTATTATAATACACTGTCAGAAATTATTTGACTTTATAAATTGATTATTCATCCATAAAATAACCATTTTTATCATGAATAATTTTCTCTGAGTAACTACCAATTTGACCGATTAAAAACAAAGCATCAATTTTAACGATTTTTTGTTTGGGATGTCTATAAGATTAATATTTTAATTGAAAAATATTTGAGTCAATTTGAATTATCTTGATGATATAGAATTTTAGTATTAATAAATACATATATTAATAAATGTTTAAACTTGCTGTGATTTTGTGAGAATATCAACTCTACAAACATCTGATATAAGAATTTTAACAATTGATTCAAAAAATGTCTTTAGTTTCTTATAGTTCCAATTCGGGTCCATTGCCTTCAAAAAAGACACAAATTTTGACTAATTTTGGAAATAAACTGAAATTTAATTTGATTTAAAGAATAATATGTTATTCAGACGTATATTAAGTTAAACGTAAAGTGAAAAGAATTGAATCACCAATTCTTGGAAATGTCTTCGATTCAATTTTTTCCTCAACATAACCATCACTTGTGTGCGTCATATAAGGAGGCCTTGGAATATGTGACCAGTGATTGGTTCCACATCTTTTACATGAAAAATGAAGGACAGGACATTTCCAATAATTATTTTATTTGTCAAATAAATAATAAAAATATTCACTGATTTAGAAACTCATTAACAATACATTAAAGAAACAAATTGTTGGAAAAATTCGGTAAATGTTTGCACTAATCATAGTTTTTATATTAATTGATTGATTGGGAAATTTTGTTATTAACTTAATTTAAACAAAAATTATTGTAATCAGTGACTCAAATGTAAAGAAACTATTTATTAAACAAATTCAATGTTTTAGGTCTGGCCATAGCGGCGCCGGTTTGCAAGACTCCGTCATCGCTGACAACCGTCACTTTATTGAATATTCCTTGACTTAAATAATCAGAAATCACAGTAAAACAGTCGTCGTTTTCCTCGATCTGTTTGTCAAAAACTTCATGAATGTTCTTGATGTTTTCTATCGAACGGATTTGATTCAGAATTTTTCTAAACAAATGATCGAAATATTAATTTTAAGAATTAGAGTCGAAATCAAAGCGAACCGATTCTCAGGCAAACAGAGCGGACAATCGGAATCACTTTCAGCGTTATAGCTCTCGAAACAGTGCTGATGATAGGAATGACCGCACAGGAAGTGGACAGACGGCAGTTCCAACTGATGGTTACAACCGGAACATTTTGTCGCCTGAAATACTTTAAAGTTAGTCTTCATTTCATCGATCAATTGTCGCATTTTTTCGGTATCGTCTTTGAATTGATTGATTAGTCTCTCGTTTTCGACAATCCGTTCGTTTTCTCGAGTGAGCCAACGGATCAAATAGTCTTTAATGACGGCCAGAGTTGCCGTTTCACTTCTGGCTAGAATCTCGATTATCATAATCGGTGGAAGTAATCGTTTTCTTTCAATTTCTATCCAAGAATATATAAATTTCGAATAAACTACAAACTCAAGTATAATAACAAACCGCCCAATATTTGAATAGTTTTTTCGTTGTCTTCTGTTTTTGAGTAATACCAGAGAGCGTCGACCCAAAGATTAGGGTCTTCTTCGCCATATCTCTCACAGGTTTCCAATACTTTGATTCCATCATTGATTGCAATAAAGTGATTGAGAATCGGTTTAAACATTTTTGATTTTTCATAGAGATATAGAAGTCCGGCCTCGAAGTGACTCATTTGGCATAAGATCATCGCCTGTTCCAAATCGTACTTAGCGTCTGGACTTTGGAGTAACTTGAGTATTTGCGACTCTTTAATTGCCAAACCCTATAATCAGAGCTTAGATAATAATCGAACAGATAATCTAAACTCACGTCTTCTTTGATCTCATTCTTGTAAGACTGCAGATAGAGTTCGAGTAAAGTATTGTGAACTTCAGGACTACAGTCTCCGGCCCGGACTTCGAGCATAAATTCTAAGAACTCTATCAGTTTGGGTGTATTTTTAACGAAAATATGGATGAATTCTTCGGGATTCGATCTCCTCTGCCCATCACTCAGATCACTGCTCTTAAAATGTTCTGAAGCTATAGTTAATTGAAGAATATTTAGTGAATCGATACATAAAATTAGTCATTTGATTGGTTGATACCTGTCATCACATTTTCATCCATTTGTGAATCTGATTAGTAATTGAAAAAAATAAAAATGTGATAGAATTGAATGAATTCATACCATCAGTCATTTGTATTTCAGTGCAAAGTCTCTTGAGAAGTTCAGTTGTCTGATCGGGCTGTTCACTAATGAGGAGTCGGCCGTATTTCTTCATATACTCGCTGACATCCGTCCAAACCATTTGCTTCATGTAATCAATGGCTGCTTTTGCGTCGCACTTGTCTTCTAAACTAATTCTGAAGAACCAGTCGTGCCGTTTGTGCTTTTGTGCCAAATGAAGAGCGTTGTCATAATAGAGGGCCTGACGTAACACTTTGATAGCAATGTTTACATCGTATTCACATTTGTTGGACTCGCTTTCATCAGACATCAAGAATTGATCCAATTTTAACTTATCCTTGAGTTTGACATAACAGTTGATCAAAAGAGTGGTGTGATCTTCATTTGCCAAACCCTTCCGGTGTAACGCCTGAAGATATGCCGTCAGATTATGGATACGCTGAGCGTCAAGGAATTTGCGAATCACATAACTGGCCTCAAGACGACCGATGGTATGGATATACTGAGCGATAGCGGCGTCGTGGTCTCCCTTACGGTATAAATGGTCGCCATATTGCTTAAAGATGTCTGAGAGGGCGTCCGAATCGTACTGTTGACTCTTTGCCAGTTCTATAGCTAATGAAAATTGATTCTTCTTAAACAACATCTCGAGTTTGGTCTGAGTGTCGCGCTCTCGAAGATATATAAGTCTGCCGTCATTTGTCACCAAATATAGTGAACCCCATTCCCCAATAACTTCACAAATGGAAGGAATGGGTGATGAGTAAGCAATAAATTTGCGCGGAATGTCATAAATTGTAATTATATTCATGTTTTCGTTGGACTCAATTGTATCACTTTTAGTTCCATTACTGGTCACAGAAGATGCCATCTCTTTACTGATTACAATTAAATAACTTCTATACCAATAGAGAAGTAGTTTCTCGCCTTCGAAGGCCAGACACGGCCCCCTTTCGTCGCTCTGATAAAAATAAATAGCATCCTTACGACCGATGATAAACAGTGTTTCCAATTGTTTCGGATCATTCTTAAGACAAGAGCATCTCATATCACATCCAAAAGAGTCTAGTGTTGTCTTAAACTCTTTATCTCTTGTGGTGACGTTATAACTAATTATCTCATTTGTGGTCGAAATGAATAAAATGTTGAGCTTTTGAAGACTTTTGTTCGTCTGAATGGTATTATTCTTAAATGCGAGTCCAGTGACAGCGCTTTCAGATATTTTAATCAATTTTTGTTTACAACTCTTCTCTCGAGTGATGTCACCTCTGAACAAAATGACGTTCCCGTCAGCAAAGGCGACGGCAGCCATTTGAAGGGTGTCCAACACATCTATTGTGGTGATGGGAGAGGGTACCATTCCTGTCGATAAACGAATAACTCGACAACAATGAGGAACTCCTTCGGCGTTAAGTTTGTCCCGATTCCATATTTTGAGCACTGGATTAACGCCCGTCTCATCGCCGCCAACTGTTACCAAATAGGATGAAGAGATCACTTGATGGCAATGAGTGACAATCACTTTGTATGCGATGAAAGACGTGAATTGGAGCTGTCTATCGATTACATGAATCCATCCATTATTGTCACCAATGATAATATGGGAACCGCCAGAACTCGAACACGTTATCTGTGCCTTCTGTTCATCAATTGGTTTGTTATCAGCCTTTAATTGAATACAAATGAACTTACATTTAATAAGTCATGCAATGGATTCGTTTCTTCTTTCAAAACTTCTTTATCGAAAAAGTTAAATCTTCGCCACTAATCAAATATGTGATGAGTTGGACACATATTAGACAAATATTAAAGGAGTATAGAATACCTGAAGAAATGCCATTTCGAAGAATTTGTCCAAAAAGGAGTAGAATTCAGTTTAAATGACAATTATTTGCACTCAATTTGAGTTAAACATCAAATGTTTGTTTACAACTTTGAAGGCGTTATACACCGATTATGAATAGAGGTGTTTACGGATCGACTCAGCAATAAGTGACCAAAACTTAATTGTATTTCACTAAAAATTACAACAAATCTTTCATTTATATCAGTTTATCGTTTCTTTAAAATTGAGACAAAATTTAGGTTATATTTACATTTAGATCAAACATTTGCCACAAAATCAATAAAACAGATAAAGACTATATTTATTTGAAGATCAGTTTCAATCGAATATCAATTAAAATATTAGGAGTATCCTAAAGGAGGGGTTCTATCAGTCTTTACAAGTGATGACATTTATTACAAAATTATATAAATTATAAAATAAATTGAATTTTGAAGTGATTACAAGAAAAGCAAATGAGAAGTCAATTGTTTTTATTGCCCGTCATATCACTGATACAAATCCAATTCGAGTCAAAGTTCTCTTTCCAGAGACTCACTTTGTTATCACCGCCGGAAACGGCCAGAATGTTGCCCATAATGGACCAAGACACATGCCACACCACATCATCAAATGTGTGCAAAATCTTATAACTCCAGTTCGAACTGTTAGGTGAGTCCATAGTATTGGTCCATATGATGACTCGCCTGTCCTGAGAACAACTGGCGATATAGCTTTTAGGAAGTCCTATGCTGGGGGCCCAGGCAACGTCTCGTACCCAATCTGAGTGGGCCTCCAGTCGCTGTTCTTCGATCCATTTTTCGTCGGTGTCGTCATATTTCCATATTTTGACCAAATTATCGCATCCGCCGCTTACAAACCGTTTCACTATTTGTTTGTTGGACGGGTCACTACTGCCGATTGCAGGGATAGCCGGTCCCCAACTAACAGCGTTACATCCAATTGAATGGGCGTTACTAATCTTCTTTGCGTCCCAAATGCCATCACCTAAACAATTGTCAAAATGATTAAAATTTGTGAAAATTAGGTTTCACTTTGAGTCACATCCAGTTATGACTGAAAGGCGACTAACTCTCTGTTATTGTGTGCACTCTATCTGACTCTAACACCCACTCAAAAGAGCATTAAAGTAAAGGTGAATGCAATCAAACATTTTATAACAAAAAGTGATCAAATGATTCATACCTTGACTCGAGAGGACGGAAATGGCGCCGTCGGAAGAGGCACAAGCAAGCATTAGACCGAAGTCTTGTGGCGCCCAACAGACAGAGTTAACGGACGAGTCGTGGTTTATGTGTTCGTAAGTCTTCTCCCACTGATTCACAGATACCTCTTTCCAAATGATAACCCGTCGGTCATAACTGCAAGAGGCCAACAAATTGGCGAACTTGGGATGTGCCCACCCTATCTGCCAAACGGGACCCTCGTGTCCGACCAGAGTGGCCAACAGTTTCTGCTGACCATTGTTTATCTCGAAGATCTTGACGGTACGATCTGAGGAGCAGGTGGCCAGTCGTGTGCCGTAATAGTCCATCTGCGCGTCGTGTATCATATCGTCGTGAGAGGTGTCCACTTGCGATACAATTGACACCATTTTCACACCTTTTCCGATACTGTCGACAATCGGTTAGAATTTAATTCATTTGAATATTAATTGAAATAATCAATCGTTTGGTCACTTTTGCGGTCAAATGAAACTACAGTTTCCCAAAAGTGAGTAAAACGTGGAACTAATGCTTCAGTTTTTGTATTCAATGATTTACATTCAAACAAACCATTATTTTCTACAAATGTTTTCAATGCTTTCTTTGACTAATATTTTCCAAAAACAATGTTTTATTAACTTTTGAGCCCTTTTTACGTCTCTATTGAATGCATTGAATTTGAATTTATCATAAATTTACTAAATATTTAATATATTTAATAAATTTATATTTTGACCGAGGGGGTACGATAACTGACTAAAGTCGCAATTTTGTTAAACTGGTGATAAATTTAGTTAAATCAATTTAATTTAATATATATTATCCTAAATTCGGTATACGTTTTAGCGTCTAAATTAGCAAAAATGGTGTCTCCGGTTCACCATGCCGAATTTTTAAGAGTGATTAGTAAAAATCGTGAATTTAGAACAATGGAGATGACTTCAAAATCTCTAACATTGTTGCCCTTTCATAATTTTTTGGATTGTAATTAGTTTAGAAATGTTTGGCATTAGTCAGAGAATTAAATATAACATGTACATGTACATACACTATAGTAAAGTTTATATATTTTTGAACCTTAAATATTTAATAAATTGATGATTTCAAGTTGCAACTCTAATTTAAGTTATTTGAATGAAAAAATGAAGAATTCGCTCAAAACTCAATAAAAGCAAATAATGTTCATAAGTTTATAATCGAACCAATAGTATCCATATGTGTCACAAATATTTCATAATATATGTAAACATTTGCATAAACATTATTAAGTTGACCTTGTCAAATATGTATCAGTCAAAAGTGAAAAAATTTGTGCAATCATATTTCTCAGTTTGATTTGATTATATAATTTGTTTTTGAATTCTCGAATTCCTTAATATGAAGCTGATTCTATCTTGTTCAATTATTGCATGAACAATTTTTGTTGTGCACATCGATGTGTGAGTTCTGTTCATTTATTTCACATTTATTACGAGCACAGTGTGTGTGAAGCGGATGCAAATCAAATTGATCAATCTTCAATCCAATTCAGTCGAATTATAAAATCGGTCCAATTTTGAGCATTAGTTTTATTTTTAATAATTTGTGTGAATCACGAAAAATGATTATTAATTCTCTTTTTATTTTAATTAAAATGAATTTAAATTTTTAAAAATGTTTTCAAAGCAAGAATTCCTGAATTTTTAATTTCTCAATTCGTTGTGTAATTATCAGTCATCTGATAATTAAAATGATTGATATTAATTGAAATTAGTCTTCAAATTGCATTAAAACATTTGCTAAACATCTGTGCACTTATTTATGGGCTCAAACCAAAGGGCAGTCTTAAGGCTTTTTTATTTAATAATTCTTAATAAGAGTTATTTGAAACTAATTTCAATGATTTGTTTGATTAAAAGCTATACTTTCTATTTGTGTCAATCGAATGAATTATTCATATATTTTTCAGTGCATTCAAGTGTAGAATAAAAAAATAAGTTAAATCGTTTCAATGCCTTCGATAAACATTTTTTTAGTGAATTCCGAGTCATTTATTAAATGATTACCATTTGTTGCCTACAAATTCATGAGAGGCTCTGATTTGTTTGCTAAACAAAATTTCAAAGAATCTGTGAAAATGCATTAAAATCTAGTCCATTATTCTTTGTTTACCTTTACATTCATTGCATGCAATATAGATTCTTGCAGAGTGATTGTCTATTTGCTAAGGAATTACAACTAATTTTTCATTTATTATAATCTTAAATGCCATGATAAATGTTGTTTTAGTGCCATAAAATTACTAAACAATTAGAAGAAGTCCTTGAATTC
Organism: Fuscozetes fuscipes; assembly: GCA_034702105.1. Lineage (NCBI taxonomy): Eukaryota > Metazoa > Arthropoda > Arachnida > Sarcoptiformes > Ceratozetidae > Fuscozetes > Fuscozetes fuscipes. The sequence continues at coordinate 4,726 of JAQGCS010001688.1, read as the reverse complement.
AAATTAAGAAAATTATTTGAGTGTTTTCTTAAGTATTTAATGAATGAAGTGATGACTTAACAAATAATAATAATATGTTTTACCAGTATTTTGGTTCCTACGAATTGGCTAGAACAAAAGTCCTTTTCGAATCATATTTGTCTTCTATTCATTTGATACAATAATAAAAATAATTTCCAATTTTTATTAATTCGTTGCAATAGTCTTCACGCTTCAACTCTTCTCCCCTTTTGGATCAGGTTTTGTGACAAAGCATTTATATTATTGTATTTGAATATAATTTCAATACAATTGTTCGCATTTTTAATAAAAATATTTAGCAAAAAGTTTGACACAAATAAGTGAAATAAATGAAATTTATATAAAATTTGGCTCAACTTTTAATTGAAGCCATAATTATGTCGGACTCTCAACAGTTTGTGACCAAAATAATTAAGAGACCATTCATTCCATTCTGGGAATTATTGCAATCGGGAGTCGACATCAATACTTGTGTTATAGTGAAAGGAAGAGTTCCACGTTTTGCCCACCAGTTCTGTTTCAACTTCATTGTCGGTCAAGAGATAAGTACTTATGCGAGAAGTGCTGCCGATATTGCCCTTCAATTCAATCCCCGCTTTGAAGACGAAGGAGTGATCTTCAATAACACCAGAATTGATACTCATTGGGGTTTCGAAGAGAAAATCAGAAGAGACTTTCCTTTTGCCAGAAATCAATGGTTTGAAGTGAAGTTTGTGTTCAGAGAGTCATTCGTCAAAATATTCATCGATGGCACAGATTTCTGTCTATATTTGCATAGAATTCCCTTCCATTTCATTGGAATATTCAGCGTTGAAGGAGATGTTGAAATAGAGTCTGTTATCTTCGCCAGAGATGTCGTCAATCAGATAACAGAAGAGAGGGTCAGGAATCGAATGATTACTAACGGAAACACCAAAGAAGAGAAAACCTTAAAAGTGATGAGTGAACCCGAAATCAGGCAACAAATTGACTACAATCTCAATGTCTATACGAGTCAGCACTCAATCGTTGATAATATGGTTCTGTCACAGAAGACTATATACAACCCTCCCCTCCCATTTTGTGAGCCCATCTTTAATAACCTCAAGAGTGGGATGACTATAACCATAAACGGACAGACAATTGAATCCTCAAAAGAATTTACAGTTCGTCTTCAATGGCCGCCATCTAAGACATCAGACACTACTGATGTGGCCATTAGTTTAACAGTTGATTTTGAGTCTAAACAAGTTATAAGAAAGTGTCGAATCGATGGTCAATGGATTAAAGAGGAAAAAGAAAGTTTATTCTTTCCATTCAAAGCTCATAAATCGGAGCAATATTTTGAGATTAAAATAGAAGTAAACGAAAACCGATTCGTTATATCGTTTAATGGCATTCATTTCGTGGAATATGTGTCGCGAATCTCAGACTATAGTATGGCTAATATGTTGGACATTGAGGGCGATATTCATCTGATTTACGTCAAGTTTGACGCCTCACAAGTCGACTGATTTTATTGAATTTTAATTTTATTAGATTTATTGTATGAACTGATTTAGATTTCGTTTATTGATTTTATTAAACAAAACTATTTATTAAACAAAACTGGTATTAGTCATAGCATACAGTGTTTATAAATTTAAATGAGTAGATTTTTAAACTGTTGCAATATATTAGGTTGGTCAATAAGTTTTGATCGATTTTAGATTATTTGTGCCTATGTTTCCTGTGAAAATATTGCTTGCTAAGTTCCAAATTCGTTTTTAAGATTTCAAAAATGAGAATATTTTCAAGAATAAGTAAAATTATCAAGCTTATTTTATTTTGAGCTATTTAACCAATTCAAAGAAACTAATTCCCTATCTGGGTCAAGTGTCAAATAATTCAACATAAAATTTAGGAAAAAGACATCGGGCAGTTCCCGCGATTAGTTAAACCCTGACCGTCGAGTTGATTGTCGACATTTCTTTTCAGATTCCCATAACATTAGATTTGATGTTAATTTTGGACGTCTTTCAATTAATCGCAAATTTTTAAACTTATAATTAATTTGATAGAATAATAATATGTATTTAATATATAATTTAATTATATATTTTTCTTTTTCAACATTTTATTTATGTTTTGAATCAAAGAATAAAAATAAGTGAATATTTTCATTTGAATCAAAGAAAAAGTAAATTTTAAAAATAGTTTTGTTTTTAATACTCAAAGAGTTATCAAAAGATGAATCGTATTTCTTGTCTTAAAATGATTAATAAAATTTCAAATCACGTTATGTTTTATATAATTTTCTAATTAAAACTATACCCAAATAATTCGTGATTTTAATAAAATCATTTATAATCTGATCCTTCAATTTGTGTTTATAAGAGTAAAATATTATTTAAAGCAAATCAATTTGATTTACAAATTGCTTAAAATAAACTTTTAATTTTCTGATCAAAAATTATTGTTTTTTTGTATTTATACCAAAACTATTTTACCCATAATTTTGCAAATTTTCAAAATTAAATTCGATTTTTTGCCCAATTTTGTGCGATTGAGAGGTATTTCATAAACTGATCCGGAATTCGATGGAGTAGATCGCGAATAGTCTTATTGACCAGAATTTGCCAATCATTACATTGTTGTAGGCATTGAAGCGAAATGATCTGGTTCAAATTAATAATTTAAAGGTTTTAAATATAATCTATGTAAATATTACCTCAATGTTATTTCTGTGGTCGAGTTTTTCGCTCGTGTTTATTAATTTTGTGATTTCATTCAAATCTTTGACATTTGCGCTCAGATTTATATCAATTATGAGGACAGTTATGGGACTGGAATTCGTTTTTTCAATGATGTCCTCTAAGCTTTTGAAGCCATCTTTTGTCAGACCAGATGTTAATATAATTAAAACAGAATATCGAGAAATTCTGTCTGAATCGCATCCGACAAGTTTTTCTATCCATTCAACACTTTTATTGACTGTTTTCTCGAAGACATCCGATTTCATTGTCGACTGTTTTCCATTTATTGGTTTCACAGAATTTATTAGTGAATCAAATTCAGTGATAATTTGTTCATAATTTTCAAGAACTCCATTTTCTTTGAATTCATAGCATTCATTGGATTCATTGTTTGCAAAAATTGCATTAAAAGCAGAGGCCTTCCAAATATTCTGTCGATTGTATTGTTTGATTACTTGACAAAAACCAGTGATAAATGATTTGAAGATATGGCAGTCATTCTCATTATTTCCATTAATTTTAATGCGGTTCTTAAACTCATTTAAATTGAGAGCAGCCGTCAAATCAATGGCGAAATAAGTGTGCATTTGGAGTCCTTTCCGCAGATAATCGAGGAAAGACTCACCAAATGTTACCGAGATATTCTCCAGATATACAAAACCAGAATTTTTATATGAGTCCAGATTCTGAGCCAACTTCTCGCTATCGATTAGCTCATAGAGGTTATCATCGGGATTACCATTGAGTAACCGCTCCAGAGTGGTGTTGAAAGAGCCGATATAATCCATCTTATCTTTGATTTTGATATCTGAGTCCCAATCAAAGCAATCAAATTTCAAATCCATTTTATGATTGGAGTGACAGAGAGTTTTGGCACTAATTTTGAAGGGCTTCCAAATGGGATTTACATTTTGTTTGATTACTTCTGTTTTGTGGACTTCATTAGTGTTTCCGTTTCGGTCGACATTTGAAATCACTAAATATGGGTCCGAAAGACCGAACAAATCTTTTTTATCCAAATTTTTGGCACTGAATTGCATAAAAATGGTTTCTTTATGACTCTCACACTCTCTAAAACTGATCAAAAGTTTTCCGATTTTGTCTTTTCCTGACTTAATAGCTTTCATAGTAAAGCCATCTTTTGCTGAAAGCAATTCGACCATGGATATTTTACTCTCCCCAATCTTATTGACACTGAGATATACATCAAATCTTAAAGATTGTATTTCAGTGAATTTATAGGCAATAATAAAGCGTTTATTCCAATCGGGGTTAAAACAATCCTCACTGAATTCTGTTTTCTCGGTTTCGATAAAATTTTCGTCCGAACCTTTGCACACCAAAAGAGCGCAGCGAACGGACAGTTGTCTGCACGGGTCCTTTACTACATTCAAATTACGAGCAGAAACTCCAATTTCAAATTGTGTGACCGAGAACATTTTTGCCAAACTCTTAAAGTTATTTTATTGAACACTTGTGTAAAAATAAGTAACTGAGTGAAACAAACGCCTCTTTAGATGATAAAAGTGTTGTCTTTTTTTATTGTCGATTGTTTTAAACCCAAATGAAAAGATAATTGTTTCAAAAGTCACCATAACTTAAATGATAACATAATATTAGGTATTCCTAATAATTGACAGGAAAACAGTTGATTGCATTTTTGAAGGAAAAAGTCTGACAAAGTTTCATACAAATGTATATCAGAGGAAATTAAAACTAATATTTTAACATTAATTGAATTATATTTTGTAGATTTTATTTTTGCAAGCAATTAAACTAACTTTGATGTAAGTGTCAATCTTATCCAGGGACAAACATGGGGAAGGATAATAGACAAAATTCCCTTGATTTGAAAAATTTGGTAAATCGGCTCAATATTCAGATGATCCCCCAGTGCGGTACGAGACAAGCATTTTTTACCCAAAATGGGCAATTTTTTGTGAAAATTCACCATTTTTAGCAAGACATCCCCCATTTTGTTTGTCATTATA